>QLOK01010255.1:0-14729 GCA_003313805.1 Tricholoma flavovirens
ATTTTATGTGAAATCCATTGTTTTAGCTAGGGTGGCCAAGTACTAGGCCGAGCACAGTAGCCGATATGCTTCCCTCGAAGACTGTACCTGATATCAACAATGGGAAAAAACAAACGCACACACTGAAACCAAAAGTCAAAGTGACAGCCACTGCCCCACCAAAGATAAAGGCAAGAGGATGTTTGGTTGAGGTTGAGGAGATAGAGGACGATGATAGTGCATGCAATAGTGCTGCAAGGAATAGCGGCATCTCTCTGACAAGCTCATTCCAGATCCCAGATACAAAAAAGGTGAGTAATCGAGTCCTCAGTCATGTATTAAATATTTTTATTCAATTGGGGTTTTCAGAAGAGCACTGGCCGAAACTTGAAGAAGAGCCCAGTTTATCTCTTCTATGAGATTGTCACCAATGGGCCAGATGGTACTCCAGGAGATGATGGGGATGTTCACTACCGTTGTCTCCATGGTGCTCACAAGGTTTGCACAATAAAAAGATCAATGAGAAGCAATTTAAACAGTATGTTGCCTTTTTTTTTTACCTGTTACTCAGATCCCTTAATCCACTCCTCAGTTCTTGTAAACAACCTCTGTGTCCATGTCAAACCTATGTATCAACTTTATTGTGTGCTCAAGGATCGTGAGGAGCCTCCAACACCTGATGAAATCGCTATCGCCTCAGGTAAAAGCAGTTGGATGGACGCACTGAGGCTGAATACTTAAAGAGGCTTGAAAAAGCATCCGAAAACATCAAGAAAGCTTTTGAAGATCAACAAGCGCAGGCCGGTGTAAGTGACAATGTATTCTTGACACATACGCCCCATTGATTAATTAACAGGGGCCGTGGGACCAGGAAAAATTTGAGCAACATCTTACGGAATGGATTGTTGCATGCGACCAGCCCTTTGACGAGGTCGAAAAGCCTGAGTTTGTCATGATGATGAACTTCACGCATCACACTGGCAGTTCATTGAAGATTCCATGACGCAACACGATCAAGCAGCGTGTCATGAAAATGGGTGAGGAAACAATTGAAGGTGTATGCAAAATGTTCTCGGTATAGTTATCTCATGGTTCTCACTTCACTGTCTCATATAATTAATCATGAGAGCAGAATCTTGAAGGAAAAGTTAGCCTATCACTTGATGTGTGGATGTCGACCAACCAGTATGCCTTCTTAGCCATAGTCGCACACTATGTGACCAATGATGGACAACTCAGTTTGTTGTTTGCTCATGTCTGATCATATATTTATGTTTTTATTCTTCATATTGCAGAAGAGCTTCTCATTGACTTTCAAGAACTCGTTGGGCAACAATGGGGCTATATGGTCTTATTGGAAAGACAAGTTTTGTTTTGTTGATCGATACACAGTGTGCGGGTTACTAATTTAGTCATAGGTGATTGCTATCATAATGGATAATGCCAGCAACAACAACACATTAATGACCTCTCTTGAGCAGCAGTGTGAAGAATGTGGAATTCCATTTTCAGCACAAGATGCTCGCATGCGCTGCATGCCTCATATTGTCTATCTAGCGGCTATCAAGGTATCAAAATGCCTGTTCCTTCACGTAGAAATAGTGTTCAGTCATCAACTGTCCAGCTCCTTGAAGGAATTGGTGCAATATCAAAGGCAGATGGTAAGAAGGCGGCTGCTCATGGTAGCAACTATCAAGATAATGTCATGATCCCTCTCGCACGTGAAAATGATGATGATGCTATGGCCGAAGATGAGCAAGACAGGGACAGCATGGTAGAAATGGATCTAGATACTATGCTCTCTGGGGTTGAAAAGATAGGTAATCCACAATTCCGAGTCCACGTTCTTTTTTTTTTCTTTGATGAAATGAAATTTGAACAGCTTCGGAAGATCATCAAAGGTGTCCATTCAAGCCCTCAACGTCGGCAATCATGGGCTCACGAGATTCTGTTTATCTAAGGAAGTGGAAGTTCGGATGACTGTAGTGCCTCATTGATGCTCATTCTTGATGTGAGAACCCGGTGGGCTTCAACCCACCAAATGCTCTGTGCATCAAATGTCACACTCCTTTGTACATCTCCAGTTTATCAATAGTGCAGGACAAGCACTTGACTATCATGATACAATTGACTCATTTGTTTCAAGAAACAAGGATCTCACGTTTGAGCTCAGTAACACTGACTGGGAGTCTATTAAGTCAGTGACATTGTGGCTCAAATCCTTCCGAGCTGCAACAATAGAAATGTCGGCTACAAAGATACCAATGCTTTCGATGACACATGCAATATTTCGAGGACTACAAGACGACATCAAAACTATTCTTCGAAATCTTCCAGATTCAGTTTCGCCGAATATTAAAGTGGGACTCACAGATGCCCACCGCAAACTCAGTGATTACTACTACCAGTACAACACATCTCCCTTCTATACATGGGCTGCATGTATGTGCTTAATTGTCTGTGTGATCATTCACTGATTGAATGATAATCATAACAGTGCTTGATCCTCAGATATCATACAAGGGCATGAAGATAGATTATGCCGATGACCCAATGCTTGCTGAGCACCTTGAACAATCAAAATCAAACCTCTTCAACTACTTCCATGAAAATTATGCACATGTGGTCGTCTCTACACTGTCATCAGTGAATTCTCCGAGTCCATCCATTCAAACTGAACCTATTGTGGGTTCCCCTCAGAAATCCTTCATGGCTCGATATCGCAGGAAAGAGAAGCCATCTGTCAATGAGCTTGAAGAATATTTCAAACTTCCTGCTGAAGATGCATGCAATCCAATTCACTGGTGGATGGGTTGATGAGCTCAGTTCCCAAACTTGTTTCGCCTTGCTCATGATATTTTATGTATACCTGGTGAGTCATTCTAGCATATTTACAAAATTTTAACACATCATCTTCACATCTAGGTTCTGCTGTTGCCGTCGAGTGGGTCTTCTCAGGTGGTTTGGACACCATTTCTCTTTGCCATGCAAGCCTTAATGCTGATACCATCTGTATTTTAATGCTTGTTAAGAAGCGCTTACATCTGGCTCGTGCAAAGGCTACTGCAGCCCTACATCATTGAATACGTAGATAGTCAATCCTATATATCTATTTTTGTCTTCTTTTATTGTATCCTGTCTACCATACATGACCGTCCAATGGCTGTATCCGTACCCATCCCGTAGCCGTTGTGGTTCTACTTACCAAACTATATGGATGGTGGACGGTTGAGCCATACCCGTCTGATGCCTGTCAATTGTACAGCTGTACCCATCAGATGGTACAGTGTGCAGCCCTACTTCACCAAAGTGCATCATCCCAAAGAATGCACAAGCTGCCATTGCCCAGATACAGGCATCAAATGGTTCAGAAAGGTTGAGGGTTACTTTGAGTCCACAGAGCATATTTAATGTGATTGGTGGCTAAAGCATGCATGATCAGGTGCCTTGAATGTTCTCAAGGCCATGAAGTGACCAGTTGATATGACTGTTGTCTGCTTCTGTGAGCAGCTCAGGCCATCCTTGTGCTATATGCCATGCCCACACAGCAGAGAGGTACTTCTTGATGATGCTGACTGACACAGGTTCAAACTGTGCACTGGTAAGCAAAAGTGGGTCAACAGATTCTGGTTCAATGGCTGCCCATAGGGCAAATGAATGTAGAGTTTGGAAGGAGGCTGGCAGCCGTTGTGATTCTTGTATGGAGAAAACATCACAGAAGATGTGAAATTTTCGCAGTCTGGAACCATAACTCCCTGTATCATGCAAGGAGGCATGGTTTGCAAGGTTGGCTAAGTAACAGATGACTGGGTTATCAATGGTGCTTGCAGGGGGGGTGTTGACTCCAGTCCAGCTGAATATCCATTCATCAGCTTTGCAGTTGGGGTGCAACGGTGAGGGGCACAACTGCAAGAGGCCATTAGCTGATTTTCAGAGGTCTGGTAGATGAGGTGCAGTGGATAGCATGAAAACTGGTGTTACAACCAGGGTATTAGTTTGTCAATTAGGTGTTCTGGGAGTGGAATGACAACCTGAGTGCGTGCCAAGGGGAAGCCTTGGAGAAACTCCAAGATTTGGCCTCAGGAGAGGGCATCTGAAACATTGTCATGACTTGAGACATACATGGCATGTAGCCAAATGTTGGCTTTCGCTTGGAGCACATATACATGCTTGAGTATTTTGTTTGTTTCAAGGCTCCTGGACCAACCCTTGTTCATGACTGTGACAATTCTGGAGTTGTCAGAACACACCAGTATGTTGCTGCCTTGAAGGAGTTGGAACTGGATTGCAAGGCGCAGACCGAGCTCCACTGCTACTGCCTCTGCCCAGCCAATGTCAAAGGCTTTCTTTGGACATACCTGAAAACCTGGGGCATATTTCCATACTGTGAAGAATTTGCCTAGGATAACACCAATGCCAAATCAGGTACTTGTATCTCCCCACCAGTTCAAATCGACCATTTCTTGATTCATTAGGGGAACTTCATTTTAGGTTATGTTGGACTGATGGTGCTGCATGCAACCTGGCTCAAGGTGAGGTAAAGTGCTGTGAGAAAAGCAAGATTGAGTGAAGAAAAGGTCTGATAAGGGGGAATATGCAGGAGACATGTACTAGCTTTCCATGGAGACAGGCTGCTTCACATGCTGAGAAGGATGTATCTGGGTGTTGCCACTCCTTCACAAGTAGCTGTGTGGCTTGCAATTTCTCTTTTGGGAGATGTTGTGAGTTGTGGGGGGTCTTTCGAGACTTCACACAGCCAGAACATGAATAATGTATATATTTTAATGTAGGTTGAAGTAAAGTTTTAAAAAATGTATTAAAATTACATAAGACTAGTCCCTTATACAGGCCAGTCTAAAGGCAAGGAAAGGAAATTATAACAAGAATAAACAATTGTCCAGGATCACCACACCCTCCCCTTTTGGCTTCAGCTGATGGTTGAAGGCAGCTGTCATTTTTGGGTAAAAGGGAATGATCTACATCCTAGAAGAATCATCCTTGGGCTCATCATTGAGCAATCCTAGCTCCTCAAGGGAAATGTCATCAACTGGTTTTGAGGATGTGCCCATGAATACCTCCACAATTATTACATCACACTCAGGTCTGGGCATGACATCGATGATTCACTTGTGGTCAGGAACCCCCAAGCTGGGTAGAGATGGTACTTGTGATACCGGAATCTCTGGGATTGTACCCTGAGTGCATAGGGCCACTGACTGCACAGGGTCAGGGTCATCCTTGGAAATTGAGTCAGTGCTACTTTCACTGACATACCCAGCTCTCTTCTTCTTTTGTTGTGAGGTATTCACAACAAGGGTGAAATGATTGGTAGATGGGGCCCCTCCGAACCCTGTCAGAGGAATCCCAGAATCAGCCCATCATTTTATCTTCAGGGCCCTTTTTTGGCCCTGAGTAAGTTTCCTGGAGATGGGAATACCACTCCAACCTCCAGTTGGATTGAAGTCAGAGTCCACAGACCCTAGACTCACAGTGCTGGGTTGAGCAGGACCTGGTGTAGGGAGCCCTGCTGAAGAAGGGTCAGGCACACTAGGTCACCCTGTGTGCATGGTTTCAGATAATCCCCTGAGGGTTCCCAGGGGGGGTGGATTTGAGCTTGGTCCAGCAAGGGGTCTTGCTGGATTATACATGGCCCCACCTCTCATAGGAACAAGAGGATCCTGCTTCCTCTTGGGGTGAGGCACAGCAAAGGAGACATTGGTGGAACTGGGTATCCACCAATGGGGTTTGGTCATCAGAGGTGCATCCTCTTGACATGAGTTTGGTGATTGCCTCAGTTGGTTTAAAACCTCTGAGGCTGCTGCAGGTTCCTCCAGGCAAATGGTAACAGTGCTGGCCATGTGGGACAGCCAGCTGAAAGCATAGTGATGTGCTTCACAGACCTCATGGTCTGTGACTCCCATCACCACAAGGTGTCAGACAATATCCTCTATGGTGGTGTTATTTGTGACACTTGAAATGGGTTGTTGAGTACAAGTGGGGGCCAGGGCCAGGGCATCATGCTCTTGCACCTGGCAGTATAGTCCAGGAAGGGCAAAAACCTCTGCAAAGTGCAGGTACAGCCCAAACTTCTGCCTCTGGGTTAGCCCAGGGGGAATCTGTTGGGAAGTCAGGAGATGTCCCCTGACATGGGGAAGTGAGACCCAAAATTGGTCTAGCATGATACTGGGCATAGCTTGCCACTGGTACTGTACCAATGCTGGTGCATAAACTGAGCCCACAGCTCAGCTGAATCAGTTATGCTTGGTTGTTCCAAGTGATTGGGGTCTCTCATTCAGCATACTCTGTGCACCAACTGTTGCTCCTCTGGGAGCCAGCTGGGAAGTCTCCAGCTGGCCAAGGCATGGTTCATCAGTGGGCTTCTAGCCACTGATTGGATCTTGTTGATGTGGTACACATACTCGCACTTGGTGGAGGTCAGGATAGTTGTCAGGGGTGTGTGCTGCCTGAGCCCATTGATCAAACTCCTCGACATTTTGAGGAATGGCCGATGGGAGAGACCCTGGCAGCTTGGCCACAGGGATCCAGTTTGCCAGTCTGGATTGTTGAGGTACCAAAGCTTGGAACTTTGCAGGGGTAGAGTTGGAAGGTGTGGGTACACCACCTTCATTTCAACATCTGCATTCCGAACTTGAGGGGGCACAACACATGGGACAGCCAGCCTAGAGGCTGCAGCCACATAAAGGTTCCCCTGAGGTGTCTCAGAGGGGGGAGAATGTTCATGCATTTGAGGTTGTTTGGTCCTTTGATTGTCCAATACTCCCTTGGTGTGGTCTAATTCATCCTCAAGAGCCTGGATGCAGCCCTTGAGCCTCAAGATATCCTCTTTGTACTCATCGAAGGTTTGATTATATTTGACCCTCAGAGAGTGGGTCAAATCAAGGTCTCGACAGTCTCTCATGTCGAGGAAATCTGGGTCGTCATCCAGGGAATGCCCGTAGACATGTAACATGTACTCTCAGCACATGTTACATTGTCCCTGGTGAACTAGGTTACCATGGTCGTCAGCACACCATGAATTGGTGGTATAGGCACTGGTGCCTACACTGTCTCTTCTCTTCCTTTCTCCTCGGGTGCTCTGTCACACCTGAGTTTGCATTTTGCCAAGGCTTGGTGAACATCACATCCTCCTTCTGTCCTTGTCACTGTCTGAGCTGGGTGGCTTGGACCTCATCCTCTTCTCCCCCCCCTTTCAAGATCAACCCCCTGGGTTGATCTCATGCGAGTGGTGAGAGCTGTCATGTATTCTGTTGACCCCCATGGGGTCATCTGCATCATGCAGGGTCATCATGGTGGATACAAAAGTGATGGGAAAAGAATTCACATATTCGATCTCATCTCCAAAGAGGTCCAGCCACTTCTTGAATATCCGACTTGCAACTGATTTCTCCTCCATACAGTGGTATTCCATCAACACTGCAAGGTAAAACCCTCAACCTAGAGCACCAAAAAGGAAGAAAGAAAAGTGCCTACTGGCTGCCTCATACACCTGCCACAGAGCCCACCGCTCCTTCCTTGCAAGTCCAAATATTTACCTTGAGCTCTTCACACCCTCCACCAGCCTCCCAAAGCACATATACATGATGAATGCCAGCCCGAACTCAGTTCTCTGCTCCTGCAGCTCTGTTGACGTTGGCGTCTTCTCGTCAGAGGCCTGTGTATTGAACTATGAGTTTGTCAACCCATGTTCTGTGCCAGATCCTCCCCCTCCACTGCTAAGCCCCAGTATGGAGAAAGGGGTGGTGGCTTTGGTAGGCATACTGCTTTGTGCATCAAAACTGTTAGTGTTGCCATTCCTGTTGAATGACAAGATGCAGCCTTGTCTCATGCTTCAAGAGCCTCAAGGTTGATCTGTAAGAGGTTGAGGAATTTCTCATAGACTGCATGGACCTCAGTGAATTCCTGCTTGGTTTCTTGGACCTCAGCATATGTGAAATTGGGGAGGAAACTATGGGAGGATGTTAGATACACATGCTGGACAAAAAAAGTAGAAGCAAACCTGTGGGGGTTGGCCTCCAACCCTGCTCTGAGAATAGATATCACCTTGTCATGTTTACCGATGCTGTTTGTCCAAGTATATGCTATGAACCTGTTGTCTCATGGTGATCAGTTTCGATTTTGTGGGAGAGATGAGTTGATGTGCCATATCTCAGTATAGTACCTCATCCAGATGACTGCCTTCTTGTAAACATTCTGTAGCCCTGCAATCAGCACTGATTTGTCCTTGTCCTCGATCTCCAAATGGTTGCTCTCCTCCAATTTCAATATGCCTTCCACTTTCCAATGAGTGTTCTCTTGGATGCATTGAAGGGATGAAAATCCCATTTCAGCTGGTTTATAAGTTTACCTGGAATGCAGACAGCCAGATCAACATTGGTTTTAGAGCAGTGAAATGAATATGCACCTGGGGCAGTGGAAATAGAGTCGCGAGATGATTAGTGTGTTGTTGTAGCATCATGAGAGCTTGCATGTGGGCTGGCGACAGGTCTGCCATAAACCTCTTGGCAGTTATCCAGTTGAGCCCTGTCTCAAATGTCTCTAGTTCTTGCCATAAGGCTTCGATGTTATCCAGCAGAATCTGTACAGCATAATGGTAGACTTTGCAGAGAGCATCCATTTTTTGCTGTTCTTCCCAGGTGGTATGGGCCTCACCTACTCTAAGGAACTGGATGTAGTCTCAGCTGTCTTTATCTTGCCCAACATGACTCAGAGCTAACTTGTAGGACTTGCGGACAGTGTTGCATGTTGTGGATGCTGGACCGGAATTAATGTGTTTTAACACCTGACAGTGATAAGCAATGACACATAGAAAAAAATATGAAGTCTTACTGGATGTAGAAGAGGTAAAACTTCGATAAATTGACAGCAGGCAACAAGTGGAGGAATTTCTTGGATAGTTTTTCCACCTTGCTGAAAGTCTTCTGGTCATTCAAAAAATGACTTATGTATGCAATTTGTGCAGAAGACTAGATGAGTGGAAAGAGATGACATCAGACAAGCCCCCACAGGGATGGGGAAAGGATCACACACAGTGTTGGGATATTGAAGTAGTGTGTGGTATGTGGCTCAATTTTTTCGGTTTCACTGGATTGCTCAGCAAGTTCAACAAGCCTTCTCCAGCCTTTGGGGTTGTGAGGGTTTTCTTAAGTGAACCTGCAAGGGTTGGCCTCTAACCATGCTCTGATAATAGATATTGCCTCATCATGTTTACCGACACTGTTCATCCAAGTATACACCATGAACCTGTTGTCTCACAAAGATCAATTTCATTTTCGGGAAAGACCTGAGTTGACATACCATATCTTAGTATAGTACCTCATCCTGACAACTGCCTTCTTGTATACATTCTTAGCCTCACAATCAGCACTGCTTTATCCTTCTCCTTGATCTCCAAAGGGTTACTCTCCTCCCACTTCAAATATGCCTTCCACTTTCCAATGAGTGGTCTCTTGGATGCATTGAAGGTTGGCAATGGAGGGACAAAAATCTCATTTCAGCTGGTTTGTAAGCTTACCTGGAATGCAGACAGTCAGATCAACATTCCTTTTAGAGCAGTGAAACAAATACACACCTGGGGCTGTGGAAATAGAGGTGCAAGATGGTTAGTGAGTTGTTAGGATTGTGCAAGCATGCATGTGTGCTTTTATTTGAGTTGAGTGGTTATGGCTTCCTATTCACTAACAGGCAGCGTGATGGGAAGTAGCATGTTATCGACTGGCTCTGCTTTGATGGTGAGTTGGTTGTTTGAGCTATTGAGCTGGTTGAAGACATTCAAGATGTCCACTGTTTGGCTGCATTTTATCATTTTTGGTATATTGTTGCTTGACATTGACAAGGCCTCAACATTATCCAGTGCTAACAGAGATGGAGGAATGGATAGAGAGCAGGATATAAGGGTGGTTGAATGATTAAGGAGGTGACAGTGAATTTTCCATGACAGGTTTTCCAATGAGCGATTTGATGGGTATGCAAGTGAGGTAATGCTTGCACTTGATGATTAGGCAGACTGAGGGCACAGCCAGGCATCTACATGCAGTTGAAAGGAAATAAACAACTTACAGTGCTTGAACCACATCTGAGTCAGTGATACGACACCCTGTAGATTAATGGTCATCCTTGAGTGCATCTGAGATATACAGACCATCTGACCAGCATACACATAGTCACAATGTACTTGGGGACATAACATATAGTTTTGGTCCAAGTAGATGAGCAACACAAAGTCTGCTCAGTAGGGCAATGTAAAGTTTGTCCCTTGAAACATCTAAAAGCAAGCACAAACCAAGAGATGTGAGAAGGATGTGTCTACTTGAGTAGCTGAGTCAGCTTGATGGCCCTTGACCAAGTCAGCTTTGATCTAAGCTGGTTACCAGTTGGCTATGGTCGGTAATGAGCCAGAGCCCTGGCAACACTAATGCATCTGAAGAATCATCAGAAACAATCCCTGACTCTGAGGACAATGCCCACCAAGCAGGTGACATGGATGTGGATCAAGAACAGTTCAATATGGATCTCAGCAGGGGGAGTAAGTGGATGTAAAAAAGAAAAATATTCAAGTATTCAAGTATTCAATTGAGTAAATTCAATTGCTAAAACACCTATGGTTGTTCAGGGCCTCATATTGTGAAGAAACTATCTCACTGAGTAAATCAGATTTGGAAATTACCTATGTTTCTGAGGGGCTAAAGGTCCCAAAGAAACTAGGGCTGTGCACCATACCATCTGATGGGTACAGCCATACAATTGACAGTCAGGTGATGGGTACGGTTCAACCATCCACTGTCCATCAAGTCTGCCCACCAGATCCTTAATGGGTATGGGATGGTTATGGAGACAGCCATAGTATGGTAGATGGGAGTAGACAGCTGAGCAATCTGTCAATATCTACATCTAAAACATCTTAGTTGATATAGGAAGCCAGTATACAAGTATTAAGAAAACATATTCAACTAACCCTAACCCTAACCCTAACTAATCTAAACAGGGAACCAAACACCTCCCTTGCAGAAAACGTGAGGGAGTCGCAACAGTGGTGGCAAGGCACTGTCTCCCCATTGTCCATGTTATTCCACCTGGGATTCCCTGCTGTTGATTGTCATCCATGTTTCTATCACCAGCTGTTCAGGATGCACCAGTAGCATCCTTGCTATTCACCCTGTGAGGAGTTGCTTGCAGCAGCAGTGGGGGCTACAGTATTGTCCTAGGTGCATTCTCAGTAGTTGTAACCCCTCCCACCCTGTGAACAGCTGCTTGCAGCAGTGGTTGCACTGAGTGATTGTTGAGGCAGGGAAGTTAGTGATGGTTGTAGGGTGAGTAGAGAGGAAATATGTACTTCATGGGCCTCCTAGAATCCTCTCCTGCTGTGGGTTCTGCTTCCCTTGAGTCAGTCTTAATGACCATACATCTTGTTTTGATAGGGATGGGGCATGTCGGGTGTGTCAGGGCAACACCAAATCCTCACTAGGATCTTCATGTGAGCTCTACAAGAAGACACGATGAATAACGAAAGGGGGATCAAAGTTTGATGTGATGTGGTAATAATAGAATGGTTGGTTGACAAAGGCATTTCTGCACACAATGTGATGGTGGGAATCCTAAGAGAACACAACTGATGTGTCTCTTAGTATTTATTGGTTTTTATACTAAGTTACAATTCTTGTACAATATTTTAATACTGTTCTACAACGCGAGTGTACAGTTGTGTACATATTCTAATTATAGGGCACATGAGAATTATCTGTCTCACCATCGCGTTCATTGATAATTTTAAGGTGTAATGCTACTGCGAAAAAATAAGAAAGATTATAGCTTGGTACTAAGCCACACTTTGTCTCCAATTTGGTACTTGGGTGCATCTGCCCATGAGTGATTGGCATAGTGCTTCATATCATTGTGTGCCTTAGATAATGCTGCCTCTGTCTCGATTTGTACATTTTTCATCTGCTGTACAAAATCCTCCACTGCTTGTACTTTCACATTCCTTCTTGGTTCAAATCCCATATGAGGGTTATACCCATAATTAGCTAAAAGGGTGATACCCAAGTAGACAACTGGAATTTATTATTGTATGAGAATTCAGCGATTGCCAGCCACTTTGGCCAATCAGTTTGGCAATGATCAACAAACAACCTCAAATATTGCTCTAACTCCTGGTTCATTTACTCTGTCTGCCCATTGGTTTGGGGATGATATGCCATAGATGATTTGGTTTGAATACCCAAGTTTTTATTTAGTTCCTTCATGAATGCAGCTGCAAATTGGGGTCTGCAATCAGAAATAACTGTATTTCATAATCCATGTAATTTCCACACATGATTGTGATATAGGTGTGCCAAGCCTAAGGAACTCATTTCCTGGGTTGTAGGAATAATATGGACTTCTTTGGTGAAGTGATCGCATACAACTAAAATAGAATCATAGCCTTGTGCCTCAGGAAGTCCAGTAACAAAATCTACTGAGATATCAATCCAGGGTCCTGTTGGGATTGGATTTGGCATTAATTTCCCAGCTGGCATTTCCAGATAGGATTTGCTGCATTGACAAGTATCATAACCCTCCACATAACTCTGTACAAATTTAGAAATTCCTGGCCACCAATAATTCCTCATCACTAACTCCAGGGTTTTCCATCTGCCTGGGTGTCCAGATATGGAAGTATTATGATGTAATTGGACAAAATCCTTTTGCAACTCAATGTCCTTGGGCACATACACCTCTCCTCTGAACAATATTAATCCTTGTTCTTTACACTACTCTTCTCCTTTGATTGTCTTTTTCTTCTCCCCTTTCATCTCTTTTACAGCCTTTATTACTTCCTCATCCATATCAGTACAGTTCCTAATTTTAGATAGCATCTATTAATAGATTACCTTGATGCATTGTGCATATATGGAAATATTCAGGCTTCAACAAGGTAATATCCTTCTTATCATTCTCTACCCCCTTTTTATGATTGGGTCTCTGTGATAATGTGTTGGCTTTTTTTATCACACTTCCTGGTTGGTGAATTAAGTGGAAATTGAAGTGCAATAAAAATAATGCTCAACATGCTTGTCAGCAATTTAATTTTTTGGTGGACATGAAGTATTGGAGATTCAAGTGATCCATCCAAATTTCCAATTCATGTTTTGCCCCTTCCAAATAATGTCTCCATGCTTCCAATTCTTGGATTATTCCCAACATCTCTGTATCATGGACATCATAACTTCTGTCTACATCATCCAACCCCTTAGAAATGCACACAGAGACCATGTCTCATCTTTGCATAGCATAGATAATACTGTGCCAGTAGCATAATCGGACACATCAGATTCTACCTTCAGCAGTCAGATAAAATCTACTGGTACTAATATGGGACCTTCCACAAATTTCCTCTTCAATTCCTCGAATGTTGGCTGCTGAAGTTCTCCCCATTTCTAGACTACTCCTTTTCTGGTAAGATTGTGTAATGGCATGGCAACTTTGGAAAAAGTATGTACAAAGTGTCGATAGAAGTTTGCAAGATGTAAGAACACTTGTACATCTTTGACCCATTCAGGAAAAGGCCATGACATAATGGCTTCTACCTTGATCAGATCCATTTTGATTCCATTGGGACCAATGATCCATCCGAGGAATTTGATCTCTGCTGCATCAAAAATACACTTCTTGGCTTTCAAAAATAGATTGCTCTCCTGTAGCTTCCTCAACACTTCTTTTACAATTTCCTCATGCCCTTCCTCACTTTCCATAAATATCAAAATGTCATCAATAAATACAATGACAACACATTGATCAATTTCCTCTTTTAGAATATCATTCATCATATTCTGAAAAGTGGGTGGACTATTAGTCATTCTGAAAAACACGACTAATGACTTGAATGATCCTTGATGCATAGCAAAAGCAGCTTTCCACTTGTCTCCTTTCTTGATGCACACATTATTGTAACCCCATCATAAATCCTATTTTGTAAATCTCTTTGCCTTTCCAACCTTGTCAATGATCTCCAAGATTAACTAAGGATCTAAATAACAGGGGAATTGCCCATGCATGAACATTGGAAATGGGGGTTTATATAATATGTTTACACATGTTTGTACACTCACCATGTGTCTTGCTTGCAATGACGGAATGGTGAACGACAAAAAACAGGGTGAGACCATGATGATGGCCACCACCGAGAACCACCGCTGTGAAGGCCACCACCGAGAACCACCGCTGTGAACACCTGCTCATGGGGTGGGACCGGGTACCACTTCAAAATGGTGAGATAACAGCAATGCTGCCACCAGGCCAAATGCAACAATGGGACTGGGAGATGACGAAACCATGAGATGACTGGAGACGAGGGGGAAACAATGAAGAGGCAAAGCAAATGAAACAAGGGCTCATGAGACATCATTTGACGTCTCTTGGGCTGTTAGTAAGTGTTTCTTAACTCTTGTTTCATTTCATGCTAACAATCTTTTTTAGTTGCTAAATGAAATAGTACTACTATGACAGCGATGATGACTCCAGGACAACGAAGCTGACTGGCACCCACCACTGCCATTGGGAGCCCTTGCTTGCAAGGTGGACTGAAGGTGCTCAACAGTGGACCAACAACAATGGGGGACGATGATGACAGAGGACATGATGATGCCATGGGGCATGATGACAACACAGGGGGGCACCACCACCACCACTGCTGCGAGCCCCTGCTCGCAGGGTGGGTGGGAGGGAGGGGGGACAACAACAAGAGGGAGGGAAGA
>QLOK01010268.1:446-14614 GCA_003313805.1 Tricholoma flavovirens
TTGGACCTGATGTGGTCGGTTTGCAGCAGTTGGTGGCGTTAGTCAATGTGGGAATGGGGGTGGGGGTGGTGACAGCAGGTGGTGACGGAGTTGTGGTGGTGGTAGAGGTGCGAGGGAGAGGGCGTCATCGTTGATGGTGGTCATCACTGCAAAGGATCAGGCATCGGAGCGGAATTTGAAAGAGCAACAAAAATGGAATGCGAAAATGAATGTGAAAATGACCATTTTTGCAAAAGCGAGGGTAGGGCTCGATTTTTCAAAAATGATCATTTTTCAGTTCATTCTCATCTCAATTCTGAAGTCCATTTTTGAAAAATGAGATTAAAAATGGAATCAAAAATGAGGTGAAAATGGCCCAAAAATGGCTACCGTGAACAACCCTAATATGGTTGGAAAGTACTGTGGATGGAAAAACCTCAACTCTTACCCTAAAGAATGTGGTACATGTGCTTGATGCACCTTCCAATGTGCGATGGTTTACAGTGTGGGCACAAAGTAGGGGAAAGAGCTGTTCAGTGACCCTTTGGGTCAGCCTTAATGACTGACATAATATTAGTATCTTCAAGGTACACCACTAGACTAAGGGTGGGAAGGAGGGAGAACAAAATTACACAAGTGTGGTAAGAGCGAGATGGCAAGAGGAAACCCCAAGAAAAGGGGCTGTCTTGCTGGTAGAGACATAACTGTACTAGCGAATAGGAGTAAGACAATATAAGTTGGAGAAACCATTCTGCGAGAACCATCGACAACCGTAAAGTGTTATGGTAGGCACGCGGTGCTGTCAACTGCATCCGTAAGGCATTATGAAGGGGGCACGCAGTGCAAATGTCTTGTGTTGTTCGAAACCTTCACCATTGGACTTGTGTAAACAGATTTTAAACCCGACCAATGTGCGATGGTTTACAGTGTGGGCACAAAGTAGGGGAAAGAGCCGTTCGGCGACCTTTTGGGTCAGCCTTAACGACTGACATAATATTAGTATCTTCAAGGTACACCTATAGTCCTATAAGGTTGTATGTAGTTTGAGAGATGAGGTGATGATGTGAGGAGTGAGAGATATGAAGAGTTGTCCGTTGGCAATGTGTCTGTAGTAGAGTGTTCAGGTTCATCCAAAAAATAAGTGGAAAAGAAAAACAAGTAGAAAGTCTGTAAAAGTCCAAGGACAGAGTGCTCAGCAGGGATGTCGACACAGCTCACACAGTGTCCAAGCATGAACAGTGCAGCATGCTCAGTGGAGCAGTGAAGCTGTGAGATGCAAGGATGTTCATGCATGAAGCATAGCCTGCAGGAGGATGGGGTGTTTTCGGATGTAGATCTGCCATGCAGCTGATGCCCATCGCCCAATCCCTTGAATTATGTGTGGAGCAACACCGTTCTCTGCCAATGATGTGGTGCCTCCAGCTTGCATTGATTGTCCTGCAACATCCTTGTCAAACCAAGCACATATTCTCTGCATGAAGAAAGTCCTTGTTGGGACTGCCCCATTGGCTGTGAGCCACAGCAGTGATGACAGCAGAAAGCGGCAATCATGAGAAGAGATGTAGAGTTGGAAAAGTCGCATGGGATTGCAGGGTAGTGGGTTTTTGCGAATTATGACTGTGTTTCCCTCGAAGAATCTGTCGGCCTTGTGGCCAGGCAAGAAAAATTTGAAAAAGGTAGCATGTAAGCGCACTGTGCTGCATTTGGTCACTTTTTGTGGGTCCCGAAGAGCAATGTTGTCAGGGAATGTCAGTTCTCTGAGCCGCATCAGTGCAAAGAAACCAACACAGAGTTGTGTGCAAAAAAGGAGGTCATCATGGGAACTGGTGTTTTCATAGGATGTGCACACGGTGTTGAGGTCGTCGATTGTCAGGGCTCGTTTTCTGATGGTTGGCATTCCCCATAACCATTTGCATCCTTCCAGTGTGCGGTGTACAAGTCGTCCCCTCCTGACTTCGCGAACACAAGGGAAATAAGGCTCCAGTTGTTGGCAGATGCCAGAAGGTATGTGTCGCCCAAGTCCAGTTTAATGTGGTGACACATCCAAACAGTGTAGAGACTGAGGGTGTCAGCTGTCGGCTCTACAGAGAAGTTGTGAAGGCGGACGAAGGTAAGGTAAGAGTTTAAAGCAGAACCATAATTGTTCCAAGTGCTAATATTGATAGCTTGTCCCAGCGCAATAGCTTGTTCTTGAATGAGCCGCTCCTGTGACCACGGTTGCCGGGCACGGATGTGCGAGGTGATCATTTTTTAGCAGCCCCCAGCATTGACAGATGTGGGGGTTGAAAACTCTCGATGTGCAGTCCGGGCATGAGTTGTTGTGCCTGATGGAATTCCTGTCATGATATGGCATCAGCTATGGTGTTGAGCTCTCCCAGGACATGGAGGACTCGAATTTGGAACTGTTGTGAGATCATGACATTGACACAGTGACGCAGGAGGGGATTGAACTCTGGTTGACATCTGAGAGAGTTGAAGATGTCAACAGTGTTCATGCTGTCAGTGTAGATAATGATGTGGGAGCAATGTGGCATGGTGTTCTTCAGGTTGTTGCAAGCACTGGCAACAGCCAAAGCTTCAAAGTAAAAAATGATGTTGTGAGTGGCATCAGTTGGAACTGTGGCATAGTAACCAGTGGAGTGATCAGGGTAATAGAAAGCAAGTCCTTCCATGCAGGCATCACAGAACACTGTAGCATCTGCATCTTCAACATCCCATGACATGCTGGAGAGTAAATTGATCCCCAGTGAAGCATGCATATGGTGAGTCGCCCATTTGAGGTCCTCATGGACTGTGTTGTTGACCCAGATTTTAGTCAGTGGCTGGTCTTTGCCTGCAATCTTGGGGTACAAACGGTTGAGTGCAGGTTTCAACAGAGGGAAGACGTTAAAGCTCCAATTCATCCAGCCAGTGAGCCGCTGCCATTTGCGCAGACTCCATGAGGTGCTGTGTTTCTTCTCTGACCAGACAGCAAAGTCCTCAATTTCCTGCAAGAGCTCATCAAGCGCTTGCTTTGGTAGCATGAAAGTCAGGCCATTCGGATTGACGTATATTCCAATGACGGTGAGTGTTGGACCAAAAACTTGCTTGTGGGCTGATGAGGGATCCCAAGTTCATCCCAAAGGGATAGAAGCTTGACCTGGTTCCTAGGCATGTGCCTCTCATACCTGTGGTACCACACCAGGTTTCCTTCTTCATCAATTCCAAACAAATCATCCATATAAGTCCAGAGATCCTCAATGAGTTCGATCTTTCGCGCTATCCAGGTTACTAGTCCATTGAATGAAATGTAGATCCCTGGTGATCCTTGCCCACCAAAGCAGTTATTGCAGTCGACATCATGCTCACCATTGATTGTGATGATTTGCTTGATCTGCCATAAGGGGTGCATGGGAAGTAATCAGTATGCCTCGGTGACATCAGAATTGTAGACAACCCTCAACTGATTCAGTTTTGTCTGATGCCACCATATGAGTCCCTCACCAAGATGAGTCATATTATCTAAAGGAAAACCTCGGACATCCTCACGCTTGATCATAGAGTTTGGCGAAAAAGGTCCTGCACTCTGATTGATCACCATGCATAGTTTATCTGAGTGAGGTTTCGGTACTGCGTGAACAGGTGATGCATGCATTCCTGGCAGGAGGTCTCGGCCAAAAGAGCCAGAAAATCTCCCTGCCTGTCGTTCAAGATCTTGCTGTGCATGCAAAAAATCTGCTTCTGGTCCACTCTGTGGAGTGTCAAGCGCTTCATCAACTGTAGAGGGATATTCCCCTTGGTGAGTATCAGCCCATGGCCAGAAACCCTCCCTCAACCCTCTACAGACAGACTCAATGAAAAGGCGATTTGGGTGTGAGGCTAGTAAGGCCTCAAAATGGTCTACATTGATTGGCATGATGATCTTGAAAAGATTGGGGTGGCTGTTGATTGTGTGCATGGCGGCAGCATTTTGGAATTTGGTGACAGGTACTGAGGGAAGTGGTTTGGCTAGTTCTGTCCAATCTGCAAGGCATTGGAGTGATTCAACTGGTATGTCATCTTCTTCTTCATCCCATGCTTCCCAGACATTATATCGAAGGTACTTCGGATGCATACCATAAGTCACCTCATGTCTGCTGAGGGCAGCTTTCTTTTCCATGGCCTGATTGCTTGCATAAGAAGCAGGTATGACAGAAATGGCAGGTTCCTGCTGTGCTCTGACATCCATTTGTGCTGTTGAACCTTTGACAGATGTCTGTAGAGGTGGACCTGGCCCTTTGCTTACCATCTCCCCGTCATCTGACTGATCCTGTTTGGATGCCATCTGGAAGGAGGAATGCTGAGTAGAGGTACATGAATTCGTTGCGGTCTGTGAGTAAGATGGCTTGTCCACCTCCAACTCGAGTTCTGACTGCTTTGTCAAAGGCAATGAGTTTGTGATGGGCGCTGGTTTGTCTGGCTGAGAACTCAGAAGAAAGGTAGTCTCCCCACTGCCGCAATTCACTGTCTCGGTGTGGGAAAGCATATGCAGTCGCTTTGATGGTCGCGTTCCAAGCGGCAGTCCAGTCGCCACTTGTTTGGACTTTTCGCACTGGATCTGTGCTTCCAAGAGATATTTCTGTTCTTCTGATGCGGCCAACATTCTCCTTAGGAGGGGCAATGTGGTGGAGATTGCTAAGGACGACATCGAGGTTGACTGCTTCTCCATGGAAGATGTGTCACCATTCTGAGTCTGGGAAACCCTGTGGTGCTGTGGTTGAACGTTGTATGTCTCGCTCTGCAAATGTAATATCTCGTTGGAAAATTCTGAGGATCTCTCTTGTCTTCTTTCGGTTCTCATCAACTTCACAGTTCTGTGCATTGGTTTCAACCGTGTACCATGGCAGTTGTGATTGATATAAGTGTTTCTTTTATTTGACTCTCCTTCTCCCTTTGCTGAGGTTGAATCATCATCTGAGTCAGAAGAGTTGGTTGGGCTTCGATGTCTTCTCTTCCTCATGAGTTGTCTTCGAAGGTCTCGCAAGAACCTCCCTGCTTCATCATCTTCTGATCCTCCCTGCCGAGCTTCTCTTTGTTGGTGTTCATCTCTAACTGGTTCTCTTGTAGTGGTTGCATCATCATTGATTCTAACCAGCTGGGCTGCATGTTCACCCTGTTGCTCAGCAGTTCATCATTGCGCATCGATAAGGTCGATCTGGGTGGTGTAGTCATTGATGGCTGTCTGTCTGACACGCTCATCGACTTTGGCTTCTTGGGCCACTCGCAATATCTGGTAAAGAGCCTCGATTTTGGCCACCTTCTGCTCCCTGAAGTCCTGGATAATCTTGTCAATCCTTGTAACGAGGTCTCTCCTAAATTCATAGTCAGGCTCTCTTTCTCGCTGTTCAGGTTTGGATTCTCTTCATGGTTCAGTTTGTCTGACAGTTGTGAAAGTAGGGGTTGTTTCAGTGAGACTGTCTTCTTTTCGCAATCTTGCAGTTTCTTCATCTCCCTCAGGGAGGGTGTGAGGCTGCGATTGTCCAAAATAGGTGGCATGGGCATGGGACATATGAGGAACGATGTTTAATTTTCTAGAACAAAATTACATGAGTGTGGTAAGAGTGAGACGGCAAGAGGAAACCCCAAGAAAAGGGGCTGTCTTGCTGGTAGAGACATAACTGTACTAGCGAATAGGAGTAAGACAATATAAGTTGGAGAAACGGTTCTGCGAGAACCATCGACAACCGTAAAGTGTTACGGTAGGCAGGCGGTGCTGTCAACTGCATCCATAAGGCGTTACGAAGGGGGCACGTGGTGCAAACATCTCATGTTATTCAAAACCTTCGCCATTGGACTTGTGTAAACAGATTTTAAACCCAATCAATCTTATTTTGATCTCACATGCACTCAAGGCTGGAATAGCAGTTCTATTTGTGTCACCAGTGGTAAGGTTCCAGGCACCAAACAAATCTATTATTATGGAGGGCCAGCTGATGAACCAATTATGTGATATGAACATCAAAGGCATTGCCAAACAAGACCAAGCATACCCTGCCAAGGATGGCAGAACACGGGATGAATGGCACAGGATATTTGGGCATCTGAACATGGGATCAGTGAAAATGCTCAAGGAGAAGGACATGGTTTTAGGGATGGAGGTGGATAAGACAGTGGAACCTGCTACCCAGTGCAAGGCATGCATCATGGCAAAACAGCATGTCCAACCTTTTCCCAAGGAAAGCCAAATGGAGATGAAGGGGATAGGAGATCTGACAGTTAGCAATGTGTGGGGACTGGCATGTACTCAAGCTCCAGGGGGAGATTGATATTTCATCATGTTCACTGATGGCAAGGCACAATGCACAATGACATATTTCATGAAGGAGAAATCCAAGGTGTTTACAAAATTCAAGCAATACAAAAGTTTTATTGAAACACAAACTGATTGGAAACTCAGGAAGCTTTGTGTTGATGGGGGGGGAGAATTTCTTAGCAAGGAGTTTAAGAAATTTTTGCTGGACAACAGAATTCAATTGGAAGTAACAGCACCCTACTCCCCACCCCAAAATGGAATTGCCGAACAATTGAACTGAACTCTGGTGGAACATGCATGTGCAATGTTACATCAGCATGAACTCCCTCACTCTCTTTGGAAAGAAGCGATCACTTATGCAACCTATCTTACAAATAGATCACCGACATGTGTGATCAAAGATCGCAAGGTACCTGATGAGGTCTTCTGGGGAAAGAAGCTGGATATATTGGATCTGCAGGAATTCGGCAGAACTTGCTGGGTTTTGCAGCAGGATGGCAAAAACTCAAAGCTCGACCCCAAGTCACATCAATTTATTTTTGTGGGAATTGCTGATGGTACTAAAGGCTACAGGTACTATAATTCCTGGACCCATCAGATTCTTACCTCTTGGAATGTGGTATTTATGGCTGAGGAGGAAAAATCAGATTTGGTGGAAATCCCTCACACTGCACTGCTTCAGGGGGAGAGTGGAAATGATGGCAAGCAGCCTTCAGGTGAAAATGGAAATCAGGCACCAGAAGAAGAAGTAACACATCATGCATCAGAACGGGAAACACACCGTGAATCACCATCTTGCATACCAGTCACCCAGGAATGATCATCATGTATTCTTGCCCAACCACTTGTAAACTACTGGGTACTGAATAATCCGAATGCCTGTGGCCCAAAGGAGTGGCAGCATCATGTACCAACTGTAGAATCTGGCCACATCACAATTGATCATGCAATGATCAGGGCAACACTGGAGGATGATCTGCTTTCAGTAAAGGAAGCAAGGGATAGATCGGATTGGCCAAAATGGAAGGGGGCAATGGACACCGAGATAACACAGTTAACCAAACACAGCACTTTCAAATTAGTTGACTTACCTTCAGATCACAAAGCCATTGCGAGCAAATGGGTGTACCACATCAAATGTGATCACATCAGGACAATCATGAAACACAAGGTGAGACTTGTTGCCAAAGGATGTTCCCAGATTCTGGGGATAGATTTTCTGGAGACCTTTGCACCAGTCATGCAACTGGAAACCTTTCAGTTAATAATAGCACTCACAACTAATTTAGGACTCATGATTCATGTGGTTGATGTGGTGGGTGCATACCTGAACAGAACTTTGAAGGAAGTTATTTTTATGATGCAGCCACCTGAATATGACAATGGTACAGGATGTGTATGGCAATTATTAAAACCTCTCTACAGATTGAAACAGGTGGGACAGGCCTGGAATGAGGAACTCAATCAAACCTTCCTCAAAATGAATTTCACATGGCTTTCTCGGATCAGTGTGTCTATATTAGGCACACTGATCATGATCTCTTAATCACATCAGTCCAATTCTTGGATCGGATATTGATGCCATCACAGGAATGAAAGCTGAATTGGGGAAGTACTTCACTATCATGGATTTGGGAGAGGCAAAGCAAATTGTGAGATTAGAATTGGAGAGGAACTTGGGGAAGGCTACTTTCAAATTATGCAATCTCAATATATCAAGAGGGTCCTAGAAAAATTTGGAATGGCAGACTCACACCCTGTCAGCACACCTTTGGACCCTAATCTCAAATTAATCAGAACACCTGATGACAAACACCACGACATTCCTGAGTACCGCAGTGCAATTGGATCACTTATGTATGTGGCAATCAGAACGCGACCTGATATTTCGTTTGCAGTTCAAACACTTAGCCAATTCATGAGCAACCCTGGACCTACTCATTGGACTGCTGTCAAATGTGTTTTCTGGTATCTTAATGGCACTCGTGACCTTGGAATTATTTACCAGCAGGGGGGAGAAGTCAAACCCCTGACTTATTTGGATGCCAATTGGGGATCAAACACCAATGATCGAAAGTCTATTTCTGGATATGTCTTCCAGATGGCTGGCAGACCGATCTCTTGGCAATCAAAGAAACAACCCACAGTCACATTATCATCTATGGAAGCTGAATACATGGTGGAGAGTCTAGCTACATGGCAGGTCATATGGTTACAGACTCTTACTGCTGAACTTGGCATTCCCTATTCTGGACCCACCATTCTCAATGTCAACAATCAAGGAGTGATCAATTACTCCAATAATGTGATAAATCATGGCCGCACTAAGCACATCAACATCCAGCATCACTTCATACATGAAAAGATCATCTCACGCGAGATGAATATTCAGTACTGCATGATGGATGACAACTTAGCTGACTTGCTTACCAAAGCATTACCAAAGCCAAAACACAAGGATTTTGTTAATTGCTTAGAGATGGCATAGGTGTCGAGGGGGAGTGTTATGATCAGATCTGTATTATGCAACACCAACGCTGACAGCCAAATGTGGTAGTGATCACATAGCCACAATTATTTATAATACCGATAGTTATTTACCGATTAGCTTACTGAGAAATGCTCACAATGTTTAGTATAAAAGTTCTATGTACATAGTTAGCTACCTAATGAAGTTTGTTTACTCTATCGAGTCCTCTGCTGCTCAACAAAGCTTTGTAAATTATTAACTTACTTTAAATTTTATGTTGGAAATGCACGTTAATGAATGTCACACATCAGTGTTTCAACAATTTAAGTACAGTCTAAATCTGATTCCAGAATAGGATATAATATTCAAAATAAACAATACAATTCAGGACAACTTTTATGTTTCAAATGGGGATTGACATTTTGAGCACAACAAAAACAGTGCTCCAAATTAGAAATATAAACCGAGGATGTGAGTCATACAAAAGCCTGCCAACATGCTAGATTTGAAAGAAACAGTTTCACCCGAATAGTATTGGACATTTTGTATATTCTTTCCCATTCTGGAATCAAATTTGGCCTGCACTTAAATCTTTGAAATGCTGATGTGTCACAACCTCTTTTTTGGGGATTGTCGGAGTTTGCTGAGCATCAACAAATCAAAATGATTTCTGTCCTTGTCATCAAGTCTGGGTCCGACTTTACATTGCTCACATCTCAGCTCCACCACCACTTGACAGGTGCAAACATGAAACCACCCAAATGATGATTGTGTTGTTTTGGTATGCAGTAAGTTTTTTCTTTGATTCTTGTTCTGATTAACTAATTCCTTTTATTTAGGGTCCATTCAGGAACAGAATATGGATATTCTGATGCCCATATTAATTACCACATCAACTCCATGAGAAAATGTAAAGAGTTTGTCAGCTTGTGACAGGGTGTGACCATTTCATTTTGCAAAGTTGTGTTGCACAGAATGACATCCTCTGGGCTCTACCATGGCTGCTGCTGTTCCTCGTGCCATTTGGACACCAGGAGATGAAGATATGTAAACTCATTGATTTCTTTTGGGTCATAGTGCAGCTGCTGGTGATGGAGGAAACTTCAAAGAAGTCACTTTTCAAACACTTTGACTCCCTTGGTTGTGAAAGGAGGGCTGAAAACTGTCTGCACATGTCAAAACAATGGAACACCATGTGTTTCTTTCCTATACTGTATTGTGACATGTTCTCAATTTCTTTTATGGCTTTGTCACACCTTCCATGTCATCCAGGCCATGAAGAATGTATTGGGTTGGACTTGGAGTGACAAGACTGGTGCTAGCATCACTCCTGAACTGGAGGACTCATGGGCAGCCTATGTCTGTATCCACAAGGATGCAAAGCCATTCAAACACAAGGGCTGGCGTCATCTCCACAAGATGGAGGATATCATGCCTGGGATGGTCCATGGTGCCCATGTTTTTCATGCATTGGATGCCACTGTTAGTGCCCATCCTCAGCCTGTGGGAGTGGATGATGACTCTGTATTAGGAAACATGTACAGTTACCTACTATAATCTTTCTTATTTTTTCGCTGTAGTATTACACCATAAAATATTAGAATTATCAATGAATGCAACTGTGAGACAGATAATTCTCATGTGCCCTATATTTAGAATATGTATGCAACTGTATGCTCGCGTCATAGAACAGTATTCAAATATTGTACAACAATTGTAACTTAGTATAAAAACCAATAAATACTAAGAGACACATCAGTTGTGTTCTCTTAGGATTCCCACCATCACATTGTGTGCGGAAACACCTTCGTCAACCAACTGTTCTATTATTATCACATCACATCAAACTTTGATCCCCCATTCTATATTTGTTGTGTCTTCTTGTAGAGCCTGCACAAAGATCCTAGTGTGGATTTGGTGTTGCCCTGACACCCCATGCCACTGCTGCAAGCCTCTGCTCACAGGGCAGCAATGGGTTCTGTTCTTACACAACAATGGCCAGCAACAACATGACCCCCAACAGCAACCTTTGCTGCTGCCACTGCTTCCATGTCACATACCACCACCAACCCACCTACAAGCCACTGCTCATAGGGGGAATTGGAGGTGCTGATGACAATGGTAGCCATGAACAGGGGACAACAAATGGGACAACAAACACTGAGGATGATGAACTGTGGCTACACCCACGACAACAAACAGCCACGCTAATGAACAGCAGGGAGGATGAATGGTGGGGAGAACAAATAGTGGGGAGGATGAATGGTGGGGATGATGACAAGTGGCAGGGACAATGAACATGGCCATGAATGCAGGGGACAATAAATGCAGGGGATGATGGATGCCAGGGATGGCAAATGCAGGGGACAATGACAGGCAGGAACACAGGACCCCACCCTCACTACAAATGCAAGATGGAGGGGCTGTTTTCTTTTTATATTTCTTTTTCTATTTCTTTTTTCTATTTCTTTTTCATTCTCTTATGCCATGGCTGTGAGTAACTGCTCACAGCATGTAAATGTAATTAGTTTTATTTAGTATACGATAGGATTAAGTTAATACTCAAAAAAATGGGATGAAAACTGGTTTAAACCAGTTTTTTGGACCGTAACTGAACTGATTAGGACCAGTCCTATCGGTTTGGTTATGGTCTATGCCACTTGGGCTTGCAGTGTGGACTGGTTAACCCACTTTGGGGTTGAAAAACTGGACTGAACCGGACCTTAAAACACTATCCCCAAGTGTAGCCCCTGCAAGTGAGATAATGAGCAATAGCTCATCACTGTGCAGCAGGGGCTTCTAGGGCATGGGGGTGTTGAAGAACAGGGTGGGAGAGTGAGGAGACATTACTGTGGTTAAACACACATGGTATCTTCCCTGCAGTTCTTAGGGGCCTACTACAACATCCACTTTCTCAGGGGCTCACAGCAGCAGGCTGGGGTTGGTTCCTCAGTCTTCGGGCATGACTGTGTTGTTTTGGGGTCATCGTGTTGTTGTAACACATAGAAATTAATGAAAATACAAGTTGGTGGAAAGAAAAAAAGAACAAGAAACGAACATTAAGTAAAAATTTTACCTGGGCTCAAATGGTAAACATCATTTGGGCCCGTTTTGTGTGTCGGTGTAGCTCACAATTCAGGGTGTCATTCTCCAGCATGGCAGCGGGGCGGTGGGTGTTGACGAAGCAGTGGTGGTTGTAGAGGTAAAGTGATGTAGGAGAGTGGCGTCCGAGTCAGCAAGAGTGAGTCATGACTATGTAAGTAGTTCAAGTTGACTCGTAAAGTCGCGCCTCGATGATTATTTCCCGGACATCACGTGTTGCACACGTGTTCAACGAAAGTAAAACTTTTTGAAAGCTACAAGTTCAAAGTACACAACCAAAAAAAGTTCGGTTCGGACCAGGTTCAGCGAGGTTCAAGGATTTTGCACCTTACCCGAACCCAGAACTGAACTTGTGGTCTGGTTCTGTGCAGCCACTGAACTTTAGACCGAACTTCGGTCCGGTTCTGAAAAGTTCAGGTTTGAACTTTGGTTCAGAACCGGACTGCGGCATCCCTAGCCCGAGCATTGACTCTGAGTACGGCGGCAGAACCTGCCGAGTGATGGAACTTAGTACCTGGGGTACATAGTTTCGCCCGTGCCAGTCCTGTGTGGATGAAATCGAAGCAATGGAAAAATGTACTATGATCATTTACTACATGGAGTTTGCATGTGTTGCCACCGCTGTTTTCCGCCATTCTTCGGAAAGCCATAAAAAGGCTGAACCATCAATGAACCATCATCCTCCCCCGTTTCACTTGAACCCTCAGGCTCTAAGTTTTGATACCACAAGGTGATGATAATCACGATGAGTGTCATGTATGATGTTAGAACTTAGCGGAAGCCCCAACTTGAAGTTCAGATGGCACATCGAAATGCCAAGAAGAATGTCAGTCTTTTGTAATCCACAAGATGGCCGCTTTTCGCTGGATTGTCACAGGAAATTATGAGTGTTCTATGGTGGAAAGTAACGAGCTGGAGTCTGGACCCTGTGCCGGAGAAAATGGCTGAGGGTGAAGAGAAAGGCCTGAATCCAGTATCTACCAACATGTATATTTCTGGCCCGGGAGCCAACAACAGTGACCGCTGGCAAGGCTGTAGGCCTGCTGTAGGCCCCATGTACTACCGTACGTCTACCTTGACTCGGAACGGGATCAGGATGTTCCTAATCGCAAAAAGGCAGTATTTCGAGAAAAACAACTCGACATGTTGTTGATAAGACAGCTGGGTAGAGGGAAGTTTCAGACTGTATAGACTCTAACAATTGGCAATGATCAAATAACCTGTATTCCTGTTAGGTTGCAAAGATATTCTTGAACATTTGTCAAAAATAACCATAATATTGTTGAGACATGCTATCTCGGTGAATAATTTACCCTCTCCATATTGGTCTGGCTAAAAAAAAAAGTTCAGTGCCTCCTGTGATTCTGCTGTGTTCAAAGCATTTGGCAAATGGCAAAACATGAAGCAGAGGGAGTCCGACCGGTGTCGCTTCAACAACCTGTCATGTGATGACGACTCAGATATGCGTTTCAAGTTCACAAGTTGACGTTTGCTAGCAACAAAGCTCTGAGGGAACTTGAATGAAACCCGCCTTGTCAGTCGACTGATTGGCGAAATCTTCACTATTTCCCACATTTGATGATATTTGTAATTCGGCATCTCCGTTCTCGTCGTCGACCCTCGAGATCAGCTCGAGCTCTCAATCCAGTCCGTTTGTTGGATTTCGTTACGGTACTACACATGTTTCGCTAATTATCTACTACGGCGTTAGCGGGACTTGTGAGTCTTTTGCGTCGTAGAAGAATATGCTTTCGCTAATTCAAAGAATGGGGAGTGGTCTTACTAAATGCAAGCGTTTCAAACTGCCCTCGTCTAGCACGGGTTATGCTATATTGATAAACTGTGACGATAATTCTGGTGTCATGAACAAGTAAGTAGACAAAGACTCAATCACCGACACATCATTCAATCAGACGGGGCTATCCGTGCAACCGAATTGCCATTCACGAATCACCTTGGTCCCTGACGAATACGCGAAGATGCGGTGCACATGCTATTCTTGGTGCGCTTGAGCTAGGCGTAGATGGTGGCGCTCAAGCATTGTGTCCGCTTGAATATGACCGTGACAGCCAATATCTGTGTGCCCAAACTGGCCAAGGGGCTGTAACGTCGACCGTGACAATTGGGTTTGTGGAAGGTATAAATGCTCATCGGATCCAACGATTGTTTCCACAGAGCTGGTCTCCCCAAACACACTACATTTAATTCAACTGCGCTCTTCACTTCTACAACGTGCGTACATCCCTTACAATCATTTTCGAACGTTACCTAACGCGTTCAATACTTCTAGCATACGATGTCTTCCAAGTTATCTACCGCGGTCGTTCTCTCTCTCTTTTTCAGTTC
>QLOK01010270.1:0-22047 GCA_003313805.1 Tricholoma flavovirens
CTCGGATTATTCATATCTGGATTACTTGTATAGTACTTGCTTAGACTTGTTTTTGAATAGGCTTCGTCGAGCAGAAAATGAACGTCGAAGACTTGTCAAAGTACCGCATACCAGGACAAGATTCGACATTTTACGTTCCAGATTTCGTCACGGTAAAATGAGTACAATAATTACCGTTTGTTCATTCATGTATGGCATGGGTTTATAGCAAGAGGAAGAAGAATACCTCCTGCGAAAGGTATCCCTGAAAGGTCATCCGCGGATCGACATTCAACTCATGACACTTGACAGATATCAGAAAGCCCTCGACAAAGATGGAAACAGTTGGCAAATCGTCGGTGAGTCCGATACCCACGAATTCATTGCAAATGCAAATGAATTTCAGATTACAACTTTGGGGTCAGTCCGAACGAACCGCCTCTCTATCTCTCTTACTTCATGACTAGGCGGAGAAATCTCTTCGACGAATGTTCTCTTCTCCCAAGCAATGCCACCTTTTCTGAACGTGTAGTGGGTCTTGCAATTTCCAACTACTAGTAGACAATAGTTAAACCATGTTGATTTGACTGCTACTCAGCCCTGATTTGATTTCACGTCTAAGAAACACTGGTATATTTGCATCCTCTCCGCATGGGGCGCCCAACCATATCATTCTTAATGAAGTAAATATCTTATTCTGGTTTCGCCCTTCAAATTACGTTAATCTTCCCTATCACGCAGTATTTGCCTGGTCAAGGAATTATGGTATGCAATAGTACATCCTATGAGGGATCCTGTACAGTAACTCAACCTTCTGGAATGGTCAGCCACACGAGGACGGGCCAACGTATCACCCTGTAGTCGCCACGATCTCGTTGGGCTCTCACTCGGTACTCCATTACTATCAGTACAAGCCAGCTGATATGGGGATGGAGAATTCGTCTCGTCATAATTTTGTAGAGGGTCGAACTATTGATCCTAAGCCGATATTGTCCGTGGTTCTAGAGAGACGCAGTCTCATCATATCAAAGGGTCCGATATATACTTCACATCTTCATGGGTAAGCGTCCGGGCTCTCAGAAACTAATGGCAGTTCACTTACTGCATGGCAGCATCCAAGAGCTTTCAGAAGACTGTGTTTCGGCCGAGAGTTCTACAAGCCCACCCGTAATAACCGACCTCGGCGTTAAGGTAGCAAATTGGCAGATGCTGACTGGGGAGGAAGCTAGAAGGGTCATGGAGCAAGGTGGCGTACTAAAGCGAGGTACTAGGTATAGTCTCACGTGTCGCGACGTGGAGCGTGTCTCCAGCGTGAAGTCCTTGATACGTTGACGGAACTTAGTTTATTGGACGATCCTGATTACGTTGTCTTTCAAATAGAAAATTAAAACGTGTCACAGATGCTGTACCCTGATAAAGTTTGAAATAAAAAATGTGCAGATCATCCTAATCGCTGGGAGAAGAAATCAAATGCCGTGTTGAATGGTGTAAGAAAAGCATACCATTGGTTCAATCAAACGACGGGAATCTGCCTGAGTCCTATAATGCTCTGCGTCATCCCAAACCTTAACACACTTGAATCGGCCTTCCACGCTATCCCAATGAAATATCCGCTTAATGCCGGCCCATCTACACCATTCAACGCTAGCCATGAGATAGATTGAGCAACAATTCGAAGAGTAAATCACGCAATACTCACCATCGCCAGCACAGCCCAAACCGGTCTTGGTGCGTCGTACCACGTAAAGATCTGCCCCCTTCAGTAACCTGGGTACAGGAGATCGCTTCACTTTGTTTTTCGGCTTCCAGCTCCGTGTATCCACCTTGGTCCTTCCAGTAATTTCCGATCGCAATTTTGCTGGTGGAGCAGATGTGCTGCTCCGGTATCTTGCTGCGGTATTATGACTAGAGTGTGGAAGATGACTGCTGCTGCGGCTCGGATCCCCTCGTCGCCTGTTCAGGTTCTTCGACGTCGGGGCATAGTCGTAGCTTAGTTCGTTGTAGGCACTGTTTGGGCCCTGGTTTAGGGAAAGAGCGACCCTCTGTCCCCGGTAAAACATGCCACTTGGTAGGGGGAGCCAGGTCACCAGTAAGGTTAAAGATCGCATGCATCTCGGCGTGCATAGACACGGGTTTTCGCAGCTGTCCGACAATTAAAGATCTCCTCGTACCGAGGCCGCTGATGATTGTATCCGGTGCTAACGACTTTCCCCCCTTTCACGATTATAGATCCCAAGGTGAAGGTCATGGGAGACTGGGCCGAACGGCCTTCAACCGATCAGCTATAGCGAACTAGATGCATTATTACTCACCCTGGAGGCTGCGTCCATACAATGCGAAAGATAAAATTGGGACTTGTTAGAGTTCATAGTGATTTGTGGTTTGAGTTGCGTTCAAAATTTTGATTCTGGAGTCATGAACTACACGTGCGTCGTGTCACTGACATAACTCCATCAAACAGTTCCGGGAGTAAAGCTATGTATGTACTCTATCCGAGTCCAACTACGCCTCTTACCGCCCTTTCTATGGCATCAAATATCCCATCCTAACAAAACTTCGAAACCTCCAAATCACTCCACTTCTCACCCTGTCAAGATCTCCTTCGAAAGCAAGATCCGGTTAGCCAGGGCCGTTAAATTTGCATCTGCCACTATGACTTCCGGAGCATACTCCACACCAAATATCTGTTCGATCGCGAAGCAGATCCTTTTCGCCTGCTGCTCCTCCCAGAACGTAAAGTCATCCGGATCACCATCATCCGTGTGGAGCGACAGGGTGTCCGTGTTGGATGAAGGCGATGCCTCTGAGGGGGCGGCCGTGTTAACATTGGCGGTGGTGGTGGACGAAGCGAAAGCGTTCAAGTCCGGGTAGGCATTGGTGAAGCGATCGGATCCAGATCCAGAAAGTTGGTTCAAAGATGACGTGTCAAACGAGGAGGGAGTGTCAGGATCAAGTACCAAATGTGAGGTACCAGGAGACGAAGGTCCGATGATCGATGAAGACGCAGAAACAGCATTATCGACCCTAGACGTAAGTGGCTTGCATGACTGTGGGATCAAGGACGGGTCTGAATCCAAGCACAACGGTACAATCTGCATCAGCGACTCTCGTACTGAAGCGAAATTCAGCTCCGCCGGCTTATCCACTGTAAAATCAAATTCGGATTATCCCACAATTTACAAGCTGTCAAAGCAAGAGTTCTCACCGGAAATTTCCAATGGTTCATCCAGTGCCATGACATTATACTTCCCATCATGATGGTACCGCACCTCATACTGCCCCACCAGCCATGGGAGTGTATTACCCTTAAACGTTGCCATTCCACTCTTCTTCCCATCGCGTGGGCTGGGCGGGCGGCGCGGTCGATCGGAGCCCATCCACACATCACCCTCCCAGTCCTTGTTGTGCACGGGCACCCACATACCCAGCGACGAAGTTTTGGTCACGAGCGTAGACTTATTCGCACCGACCTAACAAGCATCTGATAAGCCGCGGAACCTAAGAGGGGAAGATAGAAATTTTACTCGGTAAAGCCCAATCCAATCCTTCCGCGAATGCTGGTGGGGAGCCTCCCACTTAACCGTGATCGGCTCGCCGAGCTGGAACGCCTTATTCCGGGATGCGCTAGGCACGATTGTCAGTTTGTACTTGCTCTTGTCATATGCCGACAGGTCGTTCGACACCCGCCTTCATAAAAACACACATCAGTACAGACCAATTGCCTCAACAAGGGGGGAGCCAACGTGATCACAAGTTTTTCTCTTGACTGTTGCAACAAAATCTTTGTGTCCTCCACAACCTCCGATATTTTCGGGCGGGCTACAATCAAAACACGATCAGCTGACCATAACACCAAGGTCACGGGGGGACCAGTCACATTTCGCCAAAAACTCTTCAACCACATCCGCCGTCTCTTCAAACACCTTCTCAAACGTGCCCTTCACCTCCTTCACTACCCTCCGCAGCTCGGGAGCATGCCTCTGGGCGCCCTTCTCTAAAATCTGTACGTTCTTACTGGCGACACTCTTCATCACTTTCACGAACCCTGCGTCCTTTCGGAGAGAGTCACCGTACAGTTTCTTCATATGGGGGCTATGAGAGGTGGTTATTTCACAATTGTGAAAAGGATGGAAGGATACTAATGCTTACTTTTCGACCCAGCTGACGAACCACCAGTTCGCGATGTGCCGCACGACAGCAAGAGAGAACACAAGCTTACTCCCACTAACAAGCGCAAGCCCAAACCACGCCGCTCCCCCCATCGCCTCTGGGTTATTCAGGTATCTGTACAAGCAAGCATGCAAACATCAATAAGTTTAGCCCTTGACTTGAAACAAAGGTATTAGATGACGCACCGATAGATTCCAGTGTATTCAAGGCTAGCAGGGAACTCTTCCATGAAAAAGTCACCAAAGAACCACCCTGTGGCATTGTCAACATCACCGTGAAGTTGTTACAAAGGGAACGACTGGAAGAAAGGACCACCCACCGAACACCCCAAGTACTTCATATGATTCCATGCTTGCCCAGATGTGTAAACCAATCAGGAGCTACGATAATGAATAGACGCTCGGAAGCAAACCCAAATAGATAACTTGGAACGCACAAGACCCAAAGTGTGCCTCAACAGCTCGTTCCCCACAATCCAATCATTGGGGATCGAATACGTCTCCCGTACCACCCCAATGCACGACACTGACAAAAACAATTATCAATCTCCACAACAAAAAAAGTTAAGAAAAGTCAAACCCACCATACGTCATGCACATACTCAGATTATAAATCGCTTTCCAATTCGCGAACGCCTCCACTCGGGCGCCCGCTACACCCTCACTATCGTCCCGATAATAATAATGCTTGACAAAATGTCTGACTAGGAACTTGCTTCGACTTTGTGCACTCAGGAGCCATCCCAGGCCGACGTAGTGGACCAAACACCACGTCAGGGCGTGGAGGAAGTGTAAGCAGAGGACGGAGTTACGAGAGAGGGAAGAGGGAAGGAGGGAAAGGAGGATAGCGTAGAAGAGGACGAGGACGAGCATTGTGTCGTTCGCCCTGTTAGTGGGAGGTGCGGAGTAAGTAGGCAGGGTAAACGAGAAAGAATGGTTATTATCCATACCGGAGGAAATCAACATTCCGCAAGACAACCGCGTCACGCCTGAAATACTTGTTCAGCAGATCATGCTGCGACAACCTGCGCTTCTTCCTGGTCCCGTTGTCTACACCAGTATCAGAGGACGCCGAAGTGAAACTCGAGATGGACACAAGTGACTGGTGCCTCGATTTTGCATGGAGCTTGGGTGTCTGCACCTTCTTCGGAATTGAATGTCTTCCTGGTAGAACGTTGTTGTGGTTTATCATCAGTATCTGGTGCTGAGTCTGCGTCTGGATGTTGTCGTCCATCTCAGTCTCGGTCGTCTCAGGCTCCGTCTCTGTAGCGGTCTCGCCCTCCGTCGCGGCGGGGGTGGAGAGCACATCCCTTATTTCGTGATCTTTGTCTCGTTCCTCACGATCCTGGTAGGCAAGACGGATTGTAGCGGCGGGGGTTGTGGTTAATGCATATGCCCGTGTTGTCGAACTTCCTGCCTTCGAACAGGAACCGGTGCTAGAGGGCAACAATGGCTTGCGTTTGGCAATAACCTTGCGCTTGCCATACATGCGTTGGATATCTGGGATAAGTCATTAGTCGACATCAAAGAGTATAAAGTGGGCCGCCACCCACGTGGATTCTCAAAAAATACAAGGAATGCGAACTGTGCGGCATGTGCGGCGAGGCTCACGAACAGCACTGCATAGCTCCCGGCAATGAGTGAGAGACCGTAGTACCCCGCGTATCCTATGGTATGAATATATATAAGTAGTGCATGGACAAGTGCAGGCACGAACCGACAGAATACATCGGATGTGGGGCAAGCTCAAACACGCCGTCAAATACAAGAGCACCCCGCTGGAAGAAGACATCGCCCCAATACCACCCGTAGTCTTTTACGACATTGTGGGCTTCTATTTTGACCCAGAGATTGAATGCGATCAGAGCCAGGCCACCAATCCATCTGGAATCAACTTAGAAACTGAAAGGAAAGCCAGGTAACAACGCGTACCTCATTATGTGAACTGTAGTGGAGAGGTTTTCTGGGACACGGAAGCATGAAAATGCGAACATGCAATAGGATAGAAAGTCACTAGATAATATAAAATTATTAATAAACGGAGATAACGTAAATGATGCTAACTTGACAAGAACCACGTCTACGGCCTGACGAAACAATAACCACGCATTATACTCCAATGGCAGTTCCTACAATTTAAAATAAATCAAGTCCACAAATCAAACAGCAGCACAAAACACAACTGACATCAAAGTCATAATCTTTACCCATCTTACCAACAAGTTGTTCCTTAATCCATTTCCTCACTCTTGGCCGGCGCTCGTTATCGAGCCACCCGAGCCTCTGTACTTCTCGTACGATCCACTTCTTTTTGCTTTGCTTCGTAAGGATCCACCCAAGCCCCAAGTCATACATCCCACGCCAGAACGCGAAGTAGACGAAAAAAAACGCCTGTGATATTCTCCTGGGTAGAAAAACGAAGAGCAGGATTTGAAAGGCGAGAAGGGTTAGATTCAGCAAGTCAAGGTGAGATTTGGGGTAGCCCGGGTGGAAGAGAGTGGTCAATACGTCGTGTGTCGTGGGGACGCGGAACACTACAAATGCTGAATACATTATTTCTCGCGGTAAAAAGATGAATATACCTTCGCCAGATGATGGCGTTTTACCCCAGACTACCTCGTTACGCAGAGGTTGCTGGGGTACAGACGAATCCTCGCTCGGAGTCGGAGAGGATTCCTTCGGTGCATTGGGGCGCTGCCTAAGGGAGGTTTTGTTGGATGACATGGGTCGACCTGTACTCGTGTGCCACCCAACGATTGAAATTCGCTGGCAGATATTTCCACGGGAATATTGCGATACGCGAACCTGTAAAAATGTACATAAGCTTACTTAAACACGCCCCTGTGACACAAGATATTCGGGTCCAGCAAGACGGACAATTCTGCATGTTGCGCTAGCTAAAATCACTTAGAGCACTATCATGATGTGGATGTGCAGAAATCGTATATGGGCGCTCTGGTGTTCAGACAAGACCAGGGGCCGCGTATGCCATTTATGGCGTATGGCATTCTATTGGTTTTCTAACTCAGCACGGCCCTAAATTCCCTATCACGAACCACGCTCACTGGCATGTGGCATCCTTACTCGCTCTCCGAGGTCATTAACTCATTTTCCCAATGAGCGCTCCATATAAATTGTGGTTCTCTCATGATCATCAGGTCTTGTAATAAGTACCCGCCCAACGACTCGTGGCCCGAATATGATTCTTCCATGCTCGATCACAGGTTATGGCTTCGGCCCCACCGCACCCCCAGTTATTCACTCTACACTCGGGGTATCCACCGAATTACAGAGTTGCTATTTATGGGGAATATGGAATGCAACAGGCATTTATTTCGGCCGGTTCTCGCATGGTTGGACCCGACCTTACGAGGTGCCTCACATGTTCAATACATGCTTTACCCAGTTGTCATCCTACATATAATGATCCAGACTTCGGAACGGAGACACAGTAAGTAACGATTGCCACAGTACGCAACGGGGTCGGGCCGCCGTTCCTTACTGGTGAAAATTGTCATCATGCCACCCTCTAGCGATGATTTCTTTGCAATGTAACGAAACATAAAAATATTAACTATGATTCGAACCTTGGTACGTATGCTAGTTATACATTGGCAGGCATTAAGACCATGACCTCGTTAAGCCATACTAGTAATGCATAATGCATAATGGTTGATGCATGTAAGTACCCAACCTCCAATCATGGAAAAGAGAACAACCAACTGCGCACAACAGAGATCAATCCGACACAATGTTCGTTTCTAGGTAAAGATGACTGTTCTCCCTGTTGGAGCTAACAGCTTCTACCTGCCCTTTGATACCCACAACTATATGCTAATGCTGTAAATGACGGGGACCGTGCATGAAAAATAGCTCAAGTCAAACTGTCGAATATCACACCTTAAATCTCAGGGCTATAACGGGAGCAAGGTCCGAAATGGCGACATTTCCGAGCCTCTCCAGCAGGGCTTCGCGGCTGTCTAGCATTGCGAGGAGACTGTTAAGGTGCACTATTTGGTGGACTTGGTGCAGAAATCGAAGAGATGAAACTGATACTGACATTTACTATGCCAATAGAGTACTCCAACAAAAATGAGTGTGCCGGGCAAGGTGGAGTACGTGATAAGGGTCACAACGGAAACTATCCTGTGTGGAGGATCAGACAGGGACAGAAATCAGCCTGAGCGATGGTATGATCACGATGGACGTACGTTGTTAGGAGACCTGGTAGCAATACATTTACGGTGAATTTCAATGCCAGTTTCTGAATAGATGTGGAGACAGACAGGTGTTGATGCTGTACATCATGATCTTGTTTATCACAGATATGGACCTGTGCATGGCAGATATATCTGCGTAAGCAGGGGAACTTTGACAGAAGTGGCAACAATATCTTTTGAGTCCTGGACTTGTCTCGCGTCTGAAAGTAGACAGTGCAATGCAGAGAGACGCTGCTATCAGAATGTCGGCAACTACAGCGCCCCCAAGTCCGATGTTGAGCAGAAACTGCATCAGTATATAGCTGTTAGCAAGGTGACAGGACTCCGTAGATCGGTGGCCCACCGATAGTTTTGCCAAGTGTGCGAAACTGCCCAGAGCCAAGCTGGTGACATTGATAAGACGTGCACACGGTGCATCAGTTGACTAGGTCATCATATCCGTAGCATGATGTACGAACGCCAAGCTAACGTAAACTACATGTTTGTTAGTCGGTAGACGTGGTTGAGGGAAGGATGGACGTACCAAAACCACACACTACAGCAGATCAATTCATATTCAACATTGTTTTTGACACTGAGGCAAAAGGCCATACCGGAGGTCAAGGTGGCGGCTGCAGCCTGTGTGAAATGGTAAGAGAAGACCCAATGGGGTGGAAAGTAGCGAATTTATATACCCACAATGCACGAGGCAAGAATAAGATTTCGCCCAGAGACTGAAATTGTGGAAGGTGAATGACATCCTACAAATAGTCGAATCGACGTACGTAGCCATACACGTCGCCCAAAGAAACTGTGGGAGGACGTGAACCACAGCGAAAGCGTTAGACATTATGTACAGAACATACCCGCGGATGAGGAAATCAGAGGCAGTCTAACGAAGATGGAGTCAATCACCACGTTCACGATTTTCAAGTAAACGGTACGTACTGTCGCGTACACATGTACCTGACATCGAGAGGCATGACTTATCGAGCGAGCAGTAGAAATAAGAGACGTAATGACATACATTCAGAGACCTGCGCTAATGTGCTTAATTTGCAGATGTTTCACAGTGGGGTGACTCACTGACGGATATATCACCAAATTTTGAAATAAGATAGTGGTATGATCCATGTGTGATGAGGGCCAGTTGCAAACCGTCTAGAAACCTGTGCAAACCAGATCCTCCAATTCGGTTCGGTTTTGGATACGAAATAGTATCGAATCATACCACAGGAAGCAAATCTATTCAAAATCAATCGCATCTTCAGTGTTAGACACGTCGTAACGCGTACATACAAAAATCTTGATGGCCAGATAGTCCTTATAGTCCTTCCGATAGTACACATACGTCTGTACGCATGTTACGCCGTAGAAACAGTCAGGAGATAAGTAGGAGCGGCGTAAACCTCCGAATCAGGCTGCTTCAAGTTCCACCATCAACTTGAATACCTAAGGTAGCAACTTACATCGCAGCGAATATATTCCCCAGAAACAGCGCGCCGAGCGTACTGTCGAATGTGGATGTCTGGAACCCTGCCATATACAACGGGAAACAGGATATTGATAGATGGGCGATTAGAGAAAAGGACTTCTATTTGTCCCATTGCTGTTGTATTCCGAGTCAGCCATAAGCCATCAGCCCAACCCCTGTTTCATCTTTGTGACCTTACGGTAGCAAAGATCGTGAAGCTGTAGGAGTGGGCGTCTTTGAGTGCAGATCTGTGATCCTTTTTGAAGAATAAACAGTGATTTATTTCCATGATCAAACCGGAGGCATGCTAGCTGAAAAGGAATTCTAAACTGGTGGTGGTGTCGCAGATACTAGACGCCTTGACGGGCGTCGATGATCAGATTACCGGCGACCAAGTCGGATGGCATCAAAATACATTCGTCACTGCGTAGTACCATAGTAGTGGGTGTCTGATGACTATCCTGTTACGGAACACTCAGGCTGTTGAATTCAAAAGAAGATTCCTGGCATGGCGAGCACGATGGTCGGGAGCGTGCCGCTTGGCCTAAGTACTAGTATACTAAGTAGTGTGAACATACTTGTCGAATATAAGAACTAAGGATGAATACACCGTACCTTCAATTTCAAGCCGATCTTGGTCGGACGAGTGCCAGTGCCAGTGCGTTGGTATTGAAAACTCAGTAAGCTGGAGGTGAACGCGATGAACTTCAAGAACTTGAAGCAGCGTCACTGACACGAGATGTTCACGCCAAGTTCACGCCCGGGCCGTTTAAGTTGGAGAACTTCAAGTTCAAGTCATAATTCCGAGTCCGAACAGTGTCGCTGAGCGCCCAGGCTATTTCTGTCTGAACATTGCTGAAATTTGGTGCACCCTATCAAGATCCTTCAAGTTCTGGTGCTGGCGTATTGACTGTGCTATTGAGGACGTTAGGTAAGCTTAGCTCACCTGGGCAGAGCATGCTCGCACTCGACTTTCTTTGGCGGGAACCATACAAACTAGGGTATCTTGTCCAGCATGACTGTACTTAACGATTTCTGGATAATGATGGCTTGCCCATTACTTTGTGGACTATGGGGCCATCATTCTCCACCACGAATGGTGGGTGCCCAATCCCCACTGGCAAATCATGATGACGTTGGGCTAACACCCCTAGTCAAACATATTAAATCATTCCCACCCAGTCAACGGTGTCTCTTATGAGGATCTGTACCTCGGCGGTTGCTCTAACCGGGCAAAGCAGCCCGTTCTCTGATCAGAATGCCAGTGTTCCCCAAGTCCTTTTCAATGGTCTTGTCGAGATGAGGCAAGGTTTTATGGAACTCACTAGACTTGTAGAAGGTCGTATGAGATCAGAGTCCAGAGTTGCTAGTTACATACCAAGTATGCATTATTGGACAATAATTAATATAGTACAACTTGAACGGCACAACAGATCGGCCCATATTGTAACACATTATAATTATATTGGTCCCCGTAGTCTCAAGTATCCGAGATGAGCACAAACGCCATGCTCCAAGAAGCCATCTGGGGGCGAGCAATGGCAAGCGGCAAGCGGCAAACACGAGGGACGTCATACGGGATGCAACCCTCAACACGACCACAACGCTTGACCTGAGCCAGAGTCTAGTTCGTGACAATATCAGTATGTCCCTGCTCACTCCCAACATCACCTGGGATGTCATCCAGCTGAAGAGGATGAGAACAAATTAGAGAGACCCAAGAGTAAAAGGATGATACCCACCTTATCGAGATCCTCAAGACATTCTCCAATCACTCGAACAGCTCTCCTCAAATCCTCCTCCTCGATCACCAGGGGCGGCGCAAATCGCACACTGCAACCGCTATGAATTGTCCCATTACTACCAAAGGAAAAAGGAAAGCTTACATATTAACATGTGTCGGCTTCGCCAATACACCCCTACTCTTCAGTAGCAAACAGAATTGCCACGCCGTCCTCCCCTTCATACTCATTGACTCGTTAATCACAACTGCATTTAGCAGGCCTTTCCCCCGTACCTCCGCCACGAGTGGTGAATTCAAAGCCAGAATTCCCGATCGGAAGACCTCACCTAGAGCGAGTGCACGATCTGCGAGCTTCTCATCGACGAGCACTTGCAGCGCGGTCATGGCAACTGCGCAGCCAAGGGGGTTGCTAGGAGAAAATGGGATTGGTTGACAGGAGGTAGGGATGGAGGATGGGACAACATACCCGCCGTAGGTGCTCCCATGCTCACCAGGCCGAATACAGAGCATGACATCCTTATCAGCAAGGACGGCAGAGACGGGGTACACTGGAACAAGGGAACAGTTGAACAACATAACAGATGGTGTTGGCTGGGTACCTACCTCCACCCGACAGAGCCTTGCCGAGAAGAACCATGTCCGGTTTGATATTATCATAATCTGATGCGAGCATCTTGCCTGTTCGGCACAAGCCCTATGCCCACGCAATTATTACAATTATTAGTATGAGACGAGGATGGAAGGAAGGTGCGCGACATACAGTCTGGATCTCATCGCAGATGAGCAGGACATTGTGCTTCTTGCACAGATTATGGACTTCCGTGAGGTACCCCTCCTCAGGAACGACGATCCTTTGGAGAAACATCGTCAACCAGTATTCTTTGAGCTATGAAAATAAGAAGTGTACCCTGCCTCGCCTTGAATTGGCTCCACCAGGAATGCAGCGACATTCTTGCCATACAGCTCCAACGCTCGTTCAAGGTCTTCTATTACGCCAAATCGGATCGTGCGAATCTCCTTCTCATCGACAAAGGTTGGTCCCACTCCCTGAAGATAAGGGCCAAAGCCAGCGCGGCTATTCGGATCGGTACTCATGCTTCACAAGATTCTGAGTCTAAACCGCGCCCAGCCCGGAAACCAGAACTCACCTGATGACGCCAAGCGTCCTTCCGTGAAAGTTTCCTGCGACACTGAGGACAATTGCCTTGCCCTCGGGAACACCCTTCTTCATATATGCCCACTTTCGTGCGAGCTTGATAGAAGTCTCAACGGCCTCGGCACCAGTGTTCATAGGAAGCACCATATCATACCCAAACATTTTTGTGATCTGCTGGGCGAAGCATCCGAAGACGCTGTTGTAAAATGCTCGCGAAGAGAGCGTAAGTTTTTGTGCCTGCTGCACAAGGGTGCCGACGATCTTAGAGTGGCAGTGCCCCTATCGTAACAGTCAGAGGACGAACTAAGACCAATGGCCGTTTAACATTACCTGATTGACTGCACTGTGTACATTGTCGGACGAAGTTAGAGATGATAGCTGAGAAGAGATACCTTAGCTTACGAATATGCAGACAGCATATCGAGGTACTCTTTCCCTTCTGGGTCCCATACCCTACGAAGGAAAGCCAATCAGGAGGGTCAAATTCTTTGCCCAACGGCGAATACCACTCACTTCGCGCCTTTTGCGGAGTCAAATACGACGGGCAACGGGTGGTAACTAATGGCCAAAATAACGCAGTGTTAGCCGCAGCCTACGACTATAAATGCAAGGGGAAAAGAAGAACATAATCTATCATCTTTGTTCTCCCCCTCCAATCAGCGGCCTTCTTCCACATTCCTTGTCGACACTTCCATGGATCGTGTGATAAGTCAACTGATTGCAAAAGATGACTGGACGATGCCGTCGACAAAAACCCTCGCAGGAACTAGAAAAGGTTATACCCACTTGTGTGCGCCGTGCTCGTGTTCCATTCGGATGACATCGGCAGACGTCAGGCGTGGTGTACCCTCAGTGTTGGAAGCGTTGCCGACCATTGTATAGCTTAAGTCGGTCTGATGATGGTAGTAGTTAATGGTCGCGGATTTCAGATTATTTGTTCTATTTACTAGAATTTACTAGTTCCGCCCGCGCCGTCGTGTCGGCTATTGTCTGCTACTAGTATCGTCCCAAATACTCGCCTCGCTGCTGAGCACATGATGGTGATGGCAATCAAGTAGATCCGCCTACACTATAGCATTACACCTAGTTTGGGAGATAAAGTTTGATCAATTGTCGTTTAACATCGTCTATCGCAATTCCGGTGGCCAGTCTATACGCCTCCGCCATCGACCCTGGGCATCGAAACGTGGATTCACAGGATATGCTAGGCCATCGCTCTGACTTCGTCCAATAGGAACTAGATAAGAAATCGTAGGACATTCGTCAGCATTCCGTCATATACACGTGCCAGAAACGAAAGCGCACGGAGGTGTGCAAGTGGGGGAATTTGTTAGGGCCGCGGGTAACAAATTTACACGTCGGACGCCGGGCCTGAGTCGCAAAAACTATCTGTGCAAACGATTGATCCCCGAAGGAGAACATCATTGCAAACTCACAAACGCCACCAGATCATATCATTATAACGTCACTGAGGGGAGGCAAAAGGAGCCAACGGACGGACATGCAGGGGAAGCACAAATAGCCGTCGCCTTCGGCATTAGACCCATCTCGTGCGTCAGAAGGCAGGAGAAAAAAAAATGACAGAACTGGTGGCACGAGACAGAATCGGCAAGGTTGGAAACAAACAAGGTTCGAAAAATGCTTTGCAAGAAAATGGAGAGGACGGAGACCACTCACAGATCCAACCCCACCGATTAGTCCCCATGACATCCACCCACCCCTTCATTCCACTGCCCAACCACCAAATGTTGCCCTCTTTCCCAATCCCACCCCATTCCTCGTCCCATCCTTTGCGCAGCCGCCTCTTCTCCCTGGTGCACGATGAGATGTCATTGTGATGCATACGCGAAGGAAAAAAGGTAAACGACGTACAGAATCTGACAGCAGCCAAACGCATTTCCCAATGCCTTTGACTCCTTCTCTTGGAATGCGTGCGCCTGCATGCTCTCTACCGTTGTCTGGCCCATCCATATCAAGTGGATGTGCGATCCCAGGAGCGTGCCCGTGAATAGCATGAATATGGCGGCACTGAGAGTGTCGACTTGAATTTAGCTAGGTTCTTAGATGTAGCGCGAAATAGCGTACAGTATGATGACGGCAATTTCTTGCGGATCGATGTTGCCGTCCTGGGCGTTCGCTTTGTGAACTACAAACGCAAGCAAGGTGGCGAATGTATATGATGTAAATACGAATGCAGATTGTACGAAATTCACGAAAAACTAAAACAATAAGACAGTTAGCGACATAAAAAGTGCAAGAGGTTAGACGGTCAAAACCTTCTGGTTTTGGGCTCCAACACATTGCCCGATCCCTATTGGAAGCTCGTCAACGAAAGTAAAAAAATTCGGAGGGCAACGACTTGACATACAAGGACAGTGATGGTCAAACTTCAGGACACACTGGCAAAAAATGAATCATGTCAGTTCCAAAGACACATCTGAAAACACCACTCAAAACGCACTGTTCCACAAGTCCTACAATGGTGCGTCCGATACGGTTTCACGATCCCGTCGAGCCCACAATACCGGTGCTCAGGCAGCAAGATCGGGACCGTCGAGGGCCGCCTATCGATGTGTATTCTCGGCTTCATGCCCCGTGACCGACTTCGTTTCAAGCTCTTCCTCTTCTTGTGGGCTTGCTCTGACGACGCGGACTTGGCGTTCTGGCTTCCTTTACTCCTCGTTGACTGAGGCAGAGTGTCAAATACATTAACTTGGGTATCGTGATGGGAATCCAAATCTCCCCGTTGTCCCTGTGTTTGGTTGGTGACTCCTATACCGCCGTTGCGCATGGGGATATTCTCATACGAAGGCCCGGCGACGCTGTCTACTCTTTGAAGCTCAGTGTGCACTGTGGAGAACGAAGGATGTGGGCGGTATTGTTGGTTCGGATTTCCTTGCTCAACGTCGCGGTCCAGGGTGTTCCATGATTCTGGGCGGATGGGTTCTGGAAAAGGGGGTCGGGGCTGCTTCGGGACGTGCTAGAGGGAGATTCGAATCAGCATGACAAAAGAAGGAAGGGATCGACAAGAAAAGAGATAGAATGACAGAATGTAAATGCTGCGTAAATTGTGTCACACAATTACACGGCTACCGAAGTTTCGTTCGTGCATTGGATTTAGGTGCTACGAGACGACCTACATCTTTAGCATAACCTGGTGATGTCAATACGGCCTGAAAGCACCAAGAAGTCAATCAACAACTGCCTCCAGCTGGGAGCACAGAACTTGCCTTGATATACGCCCACAACATCCATGAATACAAAACAAGAAAGGCTGACAATAGGCCAACTGAGGTGCAAGATGTTAGATGACGGATACATCGAAACGTATTAAGGGAGAAAGCAGGGCCAGAACCCCCTGTAATTAAGGTTCCCAAACAACACGAGAGATCTATGCATCGAACCCTCTTTCGCTATCTGAGGGGCAGGCAGCCTGCAAATCATGCCCCATCACCAACAGGTAAGAAGTTCACTCACTTCCTGCACCTCTCGAACCTCCTGCGCCATTCCATCGATGTATCATCTTCACACACAGCCGAGCAATGTAAACATATGCCGTATACGCCATGATTCCACTGGTAAAAGCGACCATAAGCTTGCGGACCACCCATGGCTGGCCGTTCTTGCGGTTTGCACGTCTCTCTCGAACCTGCTCGGCCACACCACAGCATGTCCGATCTCTTTGCGAGTTCTTGAGCTTGGTCATGGGAAGGTCATAGGGGAAGAAGGAGAGTGGGAACAAGAAGGGCGGTCGAGGCTTGTTATGGGACAACCAAGTTCTAACATGATGTGTATGACGTTACTAGTAGCCACTGTTTGACCTTCAACCTTACTGAAGTCATTCCAAATCCCATTAAAATTTGACTATGCAACCATCTTTGCCTTCAGACTACCACTATATTCGTCTAGCCGTTTCTCCATCCAACAACGACGCCCTCGTTTTGCGTAAAACACTCCAAGACGCACTGACACAGACCTTCGGTATCACCGCATCGTCAACCTACATTGACATTCTATGGGTGGCAGATGGTGGTGAAGAGTTTGTGATTCGTCTTGGGAACAAGTCAGTTGAATTCCTGACACACAGTTATATGTTTGAATGTTACATAGTAATCTCAGGCTGACACTATTGGCAGAGAGGCTGTAAAAATACTAGCAGCTATCGTTGCATGGTCCGATTCTCCGAGGATAACCATGTTGAAAGAGTCTCCGTTTTTGCCTTCTTTGCTGTCTGCAGACGCATTCTGAAGTTTTGATACAATGTTCAAGAGTGTTGGAAGATCGGGACAAAACTTGAGCCCGACAGCCCCGTCCGACTCAGCCAACCTCACTATTCTTTAAACTCCCCTACTACCCTAAATCTGCACCATCTCGAGATACTGGGTGTTTTTGTTTCTTTTTGTTCAGGGGGTCGTGTTAGTAGCCTGAACCCTCACATGAAACGCCGCGGGCGATCAATAATGGGGAAAGCAGCACTGACGATGAAAACCCGATATAGGAGGTGGACCCACGCAATTTATTGGTGTTCGACGGTGTACGTAAAACCAGGTTATGATATAACTCAACGACTTCTTATGCGCCCGACTCTCGGTCCTACTCAGGGATATACCATCACCCGACATACTGCCGTCAAGCCTTGCCCTGAAAACATGTGGATAACTATAAATGCATTAGCGCACTATTAGCGCGAAACATCAAATTGTTTATCGTCCTTGGACGGACCTTCGAGTCCAGCAGATTTCTGACTGGAGCTTGACGGGGGCCGTAACGACTTCTCCAAGTAGTTGTTTCACGCTGGTCAAAATTCATCGCTTAATATCCTGTCCCCGGAGTCCGTTGTCCAAACCAAGATTAGCTAAATTGCTCTGCCGAGCTGCTTTTCTGACGGAAACCATCCGGAGTGACTCACGGCCTACATATGATTAATTCATCCTCGTTTCCAGTCGCTCATTAAGAGGAGCCACCGAAGATCATGCCGATCGCATCTGTTATCGCAATCTTGCAAAGCCTACAACAATTTCGTTAATCCCATCACTGTGGCGTCAGTTACCCTCTACCCTTTGGTACATATTATCAAGCCAGTCTAGACCAAGATTGACGCTTCGATTGGCTAGCTTCCCATATCCGTGCTTAAGTGTCTCTCGGCCTGACCACGCTACTTATGTGCTGCTTTAACCACAGCCCCCAAATCCCAACAAGACCCCTTTAACGATCATAAACGGGTTTTGAGGTTCCACATTTTTCATGGCCTACGAGTTTAGGGAAGGAGATGACTTCATTCCTCGACCTCGAGGCCACCAATGCGAGCCCCTCGCGCCATTGATACACATTATGCTGTAGGTGTTATTTCGTCGGGCTTTCGATCTCTTTGATAACTCTAAGTGACAAGATATATATGACTGTTTTGTAGTAAACGGGAATAATGATCACGAGCGCTGAATTATTCTGCCTCTATAACGCCATCCGCAATTCATCAAACCATTGTGGCTACAAGGGAATAACCGCTCTGAACCGGCAATGGTGCGTTCAGGACTTCATTAAACTCATCAAACATCGGGTACCTATCGCAGCGCTCATCTTTTCATCGGCTCATTTCTGGTTCGGTTTATGTGGCCGAACCACCACAACCCAACTGTCAAGCGCTCCGTGAAATTTATCAGTTAGAATGGAATATCGTTGCTTCCATATATGATACCACGCTGGATCTCATGGATCGACACAAGTGCTTTCCTTTTGCAACATGTGTCAATATCCCCTTTCTAGGTTCATGCCTCATGTATTTGGCAAACTCATTCGTGGCTTGATGAAGTTGCCCTCACCTTTGGAGCCGAATCTATCCTCAGTGGTAAGTGCTCGTCCACGCATGATATTTCTGGTGAGTAGTCTGGACAACTAACTATGATCGGGACATTTTGGCTTTCGCTGATAGAACACTTTATTGACTGTAGCATCTCGCGGTAGAACGCATATTGCGGCATCTGACATACCGCTTGGTCACTGGGCCTCTCACCTTGATGAGGAATGTCCGCTAGTACTACCGATCCACCTTTCTAGGACTCCACCCCACCGGCTAGCGAACCTCGTGCACTGGGGAGGTGGCGAAAGACGCCTTACATTTGATTCAAGATTGATTATCGCATAATTCGAGGGCCCATGTGGAGATTTACTCCCCGCAACTCCATTAATTGGAATGTGTAATTACACTCCCGACTTCATAACCGACCACGTTGATTCTGAAGGCAGATATCCAGTCGGACCTGTTCTCCACATTTTCTTAAAATCTAAACCCTGTGGTTCAGGCCTCAGGCTGAATCGGGCCGAACGAACGCATTTGTCTTTTGTAAATCAGAAGAACTTTTGAGAACGAGTGGACGCGCTGATTCGGACCCCATTGATCCGGGTCGCAGTCATATGCGCTGGGGTAGCATGGGGGATTCCCGCCATATTCCTGTCACGGTAGCTCACTCTTGTGTCGTCTCTTGTCGGGAGCGACAGTCGCGTCTCCATAGTCAGGCAACGGTGAATACGATTATCCCCGCACACTGACATGACCAGTATATTCCTGGATTATAGGTAGTCCGAAACCGTCGTGAGACAACGAATATGATTTTGAAGGTGCGGAATGCCACGCTACTCATACTCTATCTTGGTTGTTGGATTTTAGACATTCGCGTGAATATTAAGCAGTTCAATCAGACGAATTCCATCACAGCGCTATGACTTTCCACGTTGCGCACACTAAAAGGCACGGTGGCATTCCTGATCGGCGCGCGGACTGACTGGAGGTATAGTGCTGAACTTTGCAGGTTCGTCCCCGGAACGATGTCCCTGACCTCATATGTCAACTTGAAGGTACGACATAGCGACGATCACGCGAAAGGCACTTTGAATGTGATCGCGAGGCATTGAATTTGATTGAATTTACCCCATTCACTGGCAAAAACCATGACGCAAATCTTGGTATGAACTTCCACCCCCATATCTTAGTTCACCTACCTGGTACTACGACCCTTGGGTCCATATTAAACGACGCATGTGACTAGCAGTCAGCTGCGATTTAGATTAGTACCAGTGCATGCTAATGATTGCAGATGGTATGCTAGAGTATGCTTCAGATTGTACAGAGATTTTGATAATTGATAAAACCAGTGGCCGACTGATACAAGTGGTCTATGTAGAATATGGGCTTGGCCTCACGCCCTTGAGGCTAATCGAGTCTTTGCCCACTCCACAAAGTCGTCGATGGTCGATGGCCAGGCGCCTGAACATGGTGCATAAGTATGCTTTGCTTCCTAGGAGATCCAAAATTAACGGACCGTCCATATTATAATTCGTAAAATCCGAATTGATGGTGCGCACGAACTCTAGAAACTATGTGGGGAATATCAGCTATAGAAAATATCGAAAGAGGAAGCCCAACCATGTTCCAAGTATCTTTACTGACACCTTTCCCGCCTTTCTTGTTGAGAAACTCAAACCACCATTCCACGTACTCTGACTTGAAACCATCTTGGGGTTCCATAGCACCTTCCTCATCATCCGGATTCTTATGTGCCAGTGCACCATCTTTCATTCCATGGGGAAGGAGCAGCGCCCAGAACGCTTGGGCGGTGTCAATACCTGTCATGGATTACGAGATTGAAGGGAACTAGACGTGACAGTCATCTCACCAAGACTCCGTTGCCCATCCAATCGCGCAAAATTGAATGTATGGATATATACTTTTTGGAAGTACTCGGGCTCGCTGGCAAGTTTCGTTCGTAGCCTCGGCAACGCTTCTTTCATAGCGGATATCGAATCACATCTGTGATGGCGAGTCACTGATTTAAGACACGAACTTGGCAGTCATTAAATGATTACGTACCTCAAGCTTTTCCATCCATCTGTCCAACCTTGCTTCGTCCATTGTCCCATTCGAGGAGACTTGAGCTCGAACGCCACGGCGAGGAGAACGACGTCCTCTGGATCAACTTCGAGATCCTGGCAAAACTTGATTGTACCATCAGCCAGGATGTCGCCACTTGGGTCTGTTCGAACGTAAAGAATCAGGCGCAGAGTAACGCGTTCGGATCGATATATGTAATCTGACCTTTGTATTTGTCGAATAGAGAGTTCAATTTGCTGGTGGAAGGTGTTGCAATATTGGCTTGCTGTCGCGCAGTTGCTGATAAGGCTACCGAGTCATTGTAATAAGCATCGATTGCGACTTCTAGACGCTTGTGTCGATCTAAAAACTTTTTGGCATCCTTCGTTCTGATCGACACTCATGATCAGTGCGCGATTTGCCATACGACGAGGACTAATGATCTCACGAAGCGCCTGTCACCCCACAGAATTGTGCGATGTTCTCCTCCAATTTTTTGTCAACCATGACTGTACACTTGGATCTATGAGGCTTGAGCTGTGCTGAGTTGAATTAAGACACAAATAATATGGATCGTGAGCAATCAGTATGGCAAAAAGTTGGCGCCAAGACACACGTGGGTCCCAGTTAGTAAACTTGCATACGAATTACAGAAGTGTAGAAGATTGACCAGTTTAGATGATTGAAATACCAATACAAAAACAACCAGTATGCCTAGTAGCACCAACACCGTCGCTCCAGGTATTGAACTCGGGAGTTTGTCCTGTACCAACTTTGACGACCAGAGGTGATGCATTGTAATGCAGCTGATTACGTGATACACCATGTATCGCCCGAATTCGGATCCGGACCGGCCGACCTTCCGGCTGACTCTCAACTGTTTGTTGAACTCTTGATCTCAAGTCGGAACTTAGCCATACCCGGAGCCGCCTAATCTTCGCCCTTGAGTCTAGTCTGCCTCTCGTTCGGGAGGTGTTACCGTTATGACGCATATATTCACGACGTGGTCAACGGGCTTCACTGTAATGATCGGGGCATGCTGCAACCTGCAGGCATTTCGGTCCGTCCTTGCCTAATGAACTGAACGATATATACGTCATCCCCGTCCGGATCACAAGCCCTCACAAGACCTCTGGATATGGCCGTTTAATCTCTGAAGCCTTTGGACACAAAAGCTCCTATTCTCCGGTGTCTTGGAGTTTGGCGGATTCGACTGCTAGCGCTGATATGTCATGGCAACCTTCCATTGATGGACATCCTAAGTCCATGCAACAGTTCTCGTAAACTCGGTTCACACACTCCCTGTCACCTTTCAAAGTCGCTTGAACTGCGCAATAGAATCAGCCGAAATATCATATCGTAATCCAGGATATGTGCTTGTCCTAATGGTCTAGTTGCTTCGAGGCGTGTACGATAGAACGAATCACTAATGGGAACGGGCGTTGAACGCACGCACTATTCC
>QLOK01010312.1:0-11499 GCA_003313805.1 Tricholoma flavovirens
TTGAGGCCAAGCCGGGCCGGAACAGCACTATGCATATGAGCATGCTGTCAATGAACAGGTTTGCCTGCAGCACGATCCTTTTGATAAAGCTGTCGAGCATAGTTTGCATGGAGTTTCCCCAGTGTTTCGAATGTCGAGACTGATAGGTTACATCGCTTGCGCGACTGAGTATTTCTGAGTGCAGAAAACAGGCGTTCAACTTCTTCTGTGTGCGGGACAATTGATAAGATGGTTATTGCGAGCGCTTTTAATGGATTCTTCTCTGCAGTTGTCAGAAGATTCTACCACCAGTCCAGCCCATTCCTACTTCCACCCACAAATGGACCCTTGCACTGATAGTACTGCTTCAAATCCTCTCCAAGACGTGTTGCCTGTTCCTTCGTCCACTTCCATTGTTTCACAATACCAAAAGCTGTCTCTGCCATGAGTTTGAATGACCAACCATTTGCTGCCTGAGAAATTGCGAGTTTTTGACAGAGAGGGTGAAGAAAGAGGCTGAGAGAGTGAATGTTGGTATCCATGGAATGAAGTCTTCGATTAAACACTGATCGCGCATGCATCATGAATCCCACATCATCATTGGGTTCGCTGGGAATGCGAATCATCGCTCGGGCACAGTGGATGAGTTCCAACATGCAATCAGCAAGTGAAGCATCTCGGGCTTCAACATTTCCGATCGCACCAACAAGTGGCTTAATCACCCTTGTCAGTTGTTTAAGATGAGGCCAAAATATTTCATCACGAAGCACTGTTGTGACAACATTGGGCACTACAGGCGACAACCCATTTGTCTTCTTTTGGGCATCCAGATGAAGGCAGATATGTGAGAGTGGTATCCTTCAAGTTAGATGAGCAAGATGAGCATACATTCATGAGTTGTCACATACTGATTCCCTATAACACTCTGGCATTGCAAGGAGAGGGCATAGAACCTTGTCTCACAGTTTTTCTTCAAGGTACGATTGATCTTATGCTTCTTTGCTTCTTCCTTTGATTGTCCTCCCCAGTAATGAGAGCCATTGAAGAAGGTTATGATGCATGTTGACTTGGTGATGATCTTTTTCATAGCAGGATAGCTACATATTTCACCAATCAATGTGTTGAACTGATGGAGGAAACATGCAAATGTCTGTTGAAAACCCAAGTACTATTAGCAAGCTTGACAGTTTGGTACATGATCCAACACCACACAAGAACCCAAAAATACTTTTCTTGAAATTTGTTTTGGAATGACTGCATAACTGAAGGATTGTCTGTTGTCACTGCAATGATGTTATGCCCCTCCTCAAGCTCCATAGTCTTCAATCCATCTGCAGCCGCCTTCAAGATGTTTTCAGCAGTTGCACGGTTACCAGTCATATCAGTCAAGCTTAGGACAGATGGATATTGGCCAACTTCTGCAGCCACTGAGCCATAAAGACTTCGTCTCAAAATATCCTCCCAACCATCAATTAACAAAGTAAGCCTTTTCCTATCCTTCATGTATACGATCTCCTCCAATTCCACTCTTGCAGCTTCAGCATCCATAATTGAATGTGACAGCACGTATCGGCTCGGCGCTTCATAAAGTGGCTGGAGCTCATTGAGGAAATCAAGGAAAAACCAATTCTCAGATACAGAGAATGCCACATTGGCGTGAACAATAAAGCTTTAATTGGCCATGGTGAGTGTAAGCTTCATGAATACACAACTTCATCAACTCACCGAAACAATTTAACATCAGCCCGAGCTTTCTGTGCTTCTGAAAGCGGATAATCCACCATCCCTGCTAATGTTCCCGACTTCCGCTTCTTTACAGGGACCAGAGCTGTCGTCGCATCAACAATTGACATTGCATCACTCCCCGTTTCAGCAGGTGTCGTCGTGTGAGACGCCAAAACAAAAATAGCGTCGCTTGCATTTTTTCCTGCCAAATAGATCAAGGCTTGCTTGCGTACTTCAGCAGGAACATTGGGACATTGTTTAGGATCTGCAAGATGTTTGATATGTTTGTTGTCTCGGTTTTGCAGGTGGTTGCTGTCACCGGGACAATTGTTACATTGCAGCCAGTAGCGGTTGGATTTGTCGTTTTTCTTCTCAATGATTGTGAAGTTTGAGGAGACTATTGCTGGGTGTTTTCTGCCGCCAGCCATTACAATGGAAACGAAGTGGTTACAAATATTTCTAACTGACATTGTATGATATATTGTATGTTTTTTTCAGGCACATATTAGTTCTGCCAGGCAGTGGCAGAACTCGGCAGAACGGCAGGGTTCTGCCAACAACACTAGGGACGGCGCGTTACACAAAGCCATCATAGTGGGTGATGGCAAGATGATTCCAGACACACCTTGAGACAAAATTAAATTGTAACCAGGCGGGAGGATTGTAGTAGGTGTATCGTACTCCACATTATCTATAGTTACAACTCGAAACAACTTATACATGTGGTAATGTGATATATGGGTTCTCTCTATGAACGTGGGGTTAAGAAGGATAAGCTACGCACACGAAACTCCCGGGCCAAGTTCAGGAAAATCGTATTTTCCGGGGATTGCAATAGGGCAGCCTGCTTGATCTCGATGTGAGTTACAATTAACCTGGTCATCTTCAGATGCACAGCAACGTAGACAAAAGCGGTTCGCGGAGGGTTCGATTCTATTGGTACGAGTAGTGAGCGCTTGATAAAATAGGATGTGATTGCTTGACATACTGTTCAATGAAACTCGCGCCGTAGCCTCCGTATGTACATTGCGCTCCGTTCGGAAATCGAACATCGAACTGCCCTCCATTGTCCGTGGGAGAGATTGGAAACTTCGATGGATCGATACACCCTGTGACCTGAGGGATTCATAATGAATTTGCGATATCAAGCACTAGACACGAATATCTTACCTGGATCCACGAACCGTCATCGGAATGTTCCACCGCCGCCGCCGTGATAAAGCCTTCAGGGAGTCGACGAGAACAAATGTTCGATGTGGGGGCCCCAGGCGTGCAGAACGATCTCCCATCCGCTTCCGCATCCGGGATGAGCTCTGACGCAGACCCAGTTTAGCGAGTTGGAGTGACCCAAGAAGAGAGAGATGTACCCTGTGGTTTCTCTGGGAGGATCAAGGCAAAGACTTTCTCGTTGATAATGTGCACTGTCGTAGATGGTGATGGGTCGCCAGTTGGTGCAGGAGTTGGTCGAGTGTCAAGCCCGTCTGCCGACGAAGGGGATCGTTTGGCAACGCGATTTGGCGTATGGCGTGATTCTGGATGAACGAAACGATTGGGCCAATTCGACTGGTTAGAACTAAGGCGCGTTAGGTGGGAAGTAGTATTATAAGTCCGACGCAATGCAATCGCCCAGAGGCTTAGAGAGGGATTGAGGTCCGGATAATAGGATGGATTGGCGGCGTGAACAACAGACGCGTGAAAGTATAGAATAGCAAGAGCCAGGCTGTACATTTCCAAGTGCACCGAATAGTACTGACCGTGATGGTTGAACTTTACAGATTAACAAACGAAATATTGACAAATAGCGGTTACTTCCGAGTCTGGTATACCACACGAGGACTCAAATTTATAACTGAGACGAGGGCACTGATGATTGTCAATTGCATCAGGAGGCACAAAATACTGGAAAATCAAAAATCTAAGCTATTTGACGCAGAAATACGAGGTAGTTAAACGATTGTCAGAGTCGAATGACGGGGGTCAGATTCTAGGGGATCGTGATGGCAGCGGACAGAGTGTAAACAGCCAGAGGACCCAGTAAGAGATACAGCAGACTAGGGCGGGACTATGGTTCAGTCACTAGGTACTTCTGAGACGACCTGTGCTTCGGAGCAGTCCGTAGAACTGTAATGATACTAATAGCGAGAACGGAGAGCACTTTCAGACAAAGGACATCGAACAGAGATCCGGCATCAGATGATATAGAGCGTAATCAGTCGGCTGTACCCAGTTTTCTGTGGGCGCCGCGGGAAGAGTCAATCCAGATTCCAATTACTGATTCCCAGCCGCAAAGTGAAGATTTAAACCTGTACCGTCAGCATCCGGACTAAGGCCAGCAAATAAAACACAAGGGAAGAGGCAATCAAGCCGTCGAATTCCCCGAGAGAATTCAACAGGATCATTTCCTGTTCGTGTCTGGTAGTGAAGTGACGTAGTTGTTCGCTTGTCGTCTTGGAGGTTCATGAACTCGCTGGGAGATAGCGGTTGTTGCATCTGCTGATACACCGCGTCTATGACATCTTTCAAGCTGATACCTAGAGGATTTTCAACAATAGAAGACCAGGTACGCTGCCCTGGAACTCTTATGCGTACTCGGACAAGAGGCGGATAGAATGCAAATTCCCGTATATCAATTGGGCGCCGAAATACAACAAAGCGGGGTGGCTGCGTTATATCAAAATGTAACCTATCAGCATGATTGTGCCTGAGCGCAGGGTGCACCGTTGGTACAATCAAATTTAAACCAGGATGCGCAATCCCTGCTTCATTTTGAAGTTATCAAGAGTTCGGAGAAATTAAACTGTAAGTACTCACCCGGAGCTGTAGGATTGGAAGGGCGATCTCCCCCGCTTGATGGCAAGCTCGGTGGCAGCGGTGTTGAACTTGTTGATGTAGTGGGGTACCCCACCGATTGAGGAGATACTTGTCCCCGCGGGTAGAAACCTGATGGTTGCGTTGCCCACGTGGAGATCGATTGGACTGATGATGCCGATTGAATAGATATCGGAGTTTTATCCAGCGTACAGGACTTGGACGACGGGGTGAACTCGGAAGGCTGTGTAGTATAGCGCATGATAGTGATATTTCGGGGTCACTTCGAGTCTCGCAGGAGGGGGCGGCGTATGGAATGAGAGTCCCTCCGAGTCATTTCGTCGGGAAGACGTATTATACCCTCCTTGCTGGACCCACAAAGACACATAGGGCGCCATAGATCGAAGTTTGTGATTCGCCAGAAGGTCCGGTTGATAGCAGAAAAGACGCAACGTGAGTCACATCAAGGTTCCCGGCACCACCGACGTGGCAAGGAAGGCGACAAAGCGACGCGGGAGCCATATATAGTCAGAAGACATTGTCACTCCACCACTGTGTGGGCGCCGAGACATATCTAACAGCTTCTTTTAATCCCAGATAACGCCGCCATAGACACCTAGCGTCCAGCTGACCACACTAAGCCGGCTAGATAACAGCCGTCTTGTACTACACATGCATTCGTTGAATGAGCCTCAATGTCGTGCGTAGAGGTTGTCATATTTCAAGTTCTCTAGCTATTGAATCTGTAATGGCAAGACCAGGGGAACAGCCGTGTCACGGTGTCCAGTTCTGTAAATTCTCAATGTCGTGCGTAGAGGTTGTCATATTTCAAGTTCTCTAGCTATTGAATCTGTAATGGCAAGACCAGGGGAACAGCCGTGTCACGGTGTCCAGTTCTGTAAATTCAATGAAATGTCGACTGCTAGTGCAGCTGGAGAATCCCGAGAAAGAGATACAAACAGTTTAACGCCTACAGAAACTCCGTGATTTCCCATGAAATGACTCGAGAGAAGTAGGTAATGATATTGGATGATTCGAAAACGTCCGGAGTCCGTTTGACGAAATTGCCGTCAATCAACCCCTCCAGTCGGGGTCACTTTCAAGTACGTATCCAGAATGAGGGGCCAACTTATTGAGCATTATTAAAAGGTGAATCCCGATTTCCAAACTTGGGGTCGTTGCCTGCGTTTCCAACTTGATTGCCAGAATGCGCCAGGTCAACGATGGATGGGGTTAACTCGGCGTGGCGTGAATAGGGTTGATAAGCCCCGAGGAGTTTGTTGTTCTTGGGAAGGATGAGCATTGTGCCCACCAGAGTACGACATATTGACAGTGTTTTGATAAGCTTAGTAGGCGTCAGCAGGGCCCATAACCTGTAGAGAATGGATGCAGGAAGAGAGTTGATTTTTGTTAGCCAGTCGTACGTAAATGTCTAGCTACGTAGTTATGCAATACGTAGTGCGCTTGACTTGTGACTTAACAATTTTAGGTGAAAAGAACATACCTACACCGAGCTAGGGAGGCAACGCCTCCCTAGCACTGCATTCCGATTTGACATATAGCCAGCATGTTTACGATGTGGCGTACAGAAGAGCGTGGCGGTTGGAAAAATGAGTATCGATGACCTTTGTCAGCATTTCCTTTTTTGGCAAAGTTCGTAGTGGGACCGTTGCCCACGTCGATGTGCTAACAAGTGGCGTGATGTGAAGCGCCCAGGATCGTTGATCTACTTTGCTCGCAGCACAAAGGTTGAACCATTCTATACTAGCTGTCTCTAACTTTAGCTTCAGGCGACAAGATGAACTTATTAGTGGCCAGACTCGTGCTGTTGTTCTCGTATCTTCTGATAAAGAAAAGTCGTCCTTTTAACCAGCGTTCGTCGTTATTTTGTGACTCCAATGTGGAACCTGACAAGAGCTTAGGGTCATGGGACGAGTCTTATGACTTGGCGAATGCTGTTGTTGGACAGATGACCTTGAGCGAGAAGATTGGGATTGTTACTGGTACGGGGCAGCTGAACTCGAAACGTTTGTCACTTACATTTTGGATTCTGCTTGCTAATCACACTGATATAAGGTCGCTGCGTTGGTGAGACAACGCCTGTCGCGCGGCTCGGGATTCCTTCACTTTGCTTCAATGACGGCCCCGCTGGCGTCCGCTTAACCAAGGGCGTCACGGGTTTTCCAACTGGGATCAACGCTGCTTCAACATTCAGTCGTAGACTTATACGTGCGAGGGGACAGGCACTGGGTGAAGAATTCCGCGGAAAGGGTATCAAGTGAGATATCTCATCGCAAAGATTAAGTAGCAAGCTGAAGTTCTTCAAGTGTATATCTAGGACCTGCGATGGACATTGTGGGCCTTTCCTTTGTGGTTATGACGTGGTCTGACGGATTGTATTGAAGATGCGAAATCCAAAAGCTGGCCGAGGTTGGGAGAGGTGAGTACATATTCTAGAATTTCTACGTTCCTTCGTGACTGAACTTCTCAATAGTTTTGGGCCTGATCCTTATTTGAATGGTGAAGGTGCTTTCGAGACGATCGTTGGTCTTCAGGGCGTCGGTGTTCAGGCTTGTGCTAAACACTTTGTCGGTAACAATCAAGAACATTGGCGGTATGGCCTCACTGCAGAGATCGATGACCGGACATTGCACGAGATATACTTCTATCCCTTTCTTCGAAGCCTTGAGGTGAACTCGTAAAATTCAAGACGTGTTTTTGAAACTTACATCATTTCAATCCGATTAATAGGCGAACGTTTCATCCGTGATGTGCGCTTATAATCGAATGAATGGAACCTCGTCCTGTCATAATGCAGGATTACTCGGACACGATGGTCTTTTGCGGAAAAATGGTTTCAAGGGCATGTATCAGTTGCCCTCTGGGAGTAACAGGATTCATCTTTACTTTAGGGTTTGTCGTGAGTGATTGGGGTGCGACACATGATACTGCAAGAGATAATGCCAATGCCGGGCTTGACATGGAACAACCTGGAGATTACATCGTGATTGGTAAGTTTTCCACCAATCTTGGATAACGATGGGGCTCAAAAGCCATTTGCTAGGTGGCGGCGTGTACGGGGATGAGCTCGAACGTGCTGTAAAGCGTGGAGAAGTGTCTTCTGCTGTAAGTTGATCAGTGAACTGTTGTACATGGTCTTGAATGAACAATACTAGCGACTCGACCAAATGGTCTCTCGAATACTCGCACCGTGGTATTATCTAGGCCAAGACTCGGTAGGTGAACCTCCCTGGCCTGTATGCGATTCGCCGCCTCCCTCATTCACTTTTCAGGGCTATCCATCAGTCAACTTTGACACGCAATACCCTGATGGATCTGGTCCTCGGAACTTAAACATATCTGTAAGAAGCGTTGCTCACACCGCCCTCGTTCGCGAAATAGCGTCTGCATCTGCCGTTCTACTAAAGAACAACCGTACGACAACAACTGGCAAGCTGTCTGGGACGACAATCAAAGGCCTACCTGTAGCAGCTGACCGGATCAAAAAGATGGCTATCATTGGGCGGGATGCGAGGATGCCCAATCTGAATTGTCCTGGTGGTTTAAATGAGTGTAATCATGGAACGATGTCGATCGGGTGAGCTCTTGTCATTGTGTGATGGCAGCCTTTCCGAATGTCTGATGATTTGGATAGGTGGGGTTCTGGATCCAACTCTCTGGACTCTATCGTTCCTCCGAACGAGGCCCTCACGTCTTTTGTTGGTGCTTCAGCTACCATCACGCAGTCGCTCTCCAACGACCTTCATCCTGGTGTGAATGCTGCACGAGGAACAGATGTGACGTTTGTCTTTGTCAATGCGTTAGTGTCCCATTCAACTGGTTTGTACCGAATACCGTACTGAAGAGTTCTGTAGCATGAGTGGTGAACTAGGCGTCTATAACATAGTCGACGGCCTTGAAGGCGATAGGAATGACTTGAAGCTGTGGTACGAAGGTGACAGACTGGTTCGTTCCGCCTCTACAGCGACCTGCTTCCTTTTGTCCCAATCTCGGTGATCTAGGTGAAACAAGTTGCTGCTGTCTGCCACAATACCATCGTGATCATCCACTCCGTTGGGCCAGTGTACATGGAATGGAGCAATCATCCTAATATTACGGGAATCATATACGCTGGGGCTCCAGGGGAACAGACTGGTCCATCGATAGTGGATGTTATTTATGGGAAGATTAACCCTAGCGGTCGACTTCCGTTCAGCATTGCAGATGTCAGTTATCTACTTCAGTCTATTTCTGGTTGATCCTGATGTTATTGCTGGGCACAGAATGAATCTGCATATGGCACTTCCATTGTATACGACAGCACTGGATTCCCAACCGTGAGTCGAACCGTGACCTCACTTATAGCATAACCATTAATGGTTTGTAGATAAATTACACGGAGACACTATTCCTTGATTATCGATACATGGATGCAAAGAACATCGCTCCGCGATTCGAATTTGGATATGGGCTGTCCTATACGACCTTTGCGTACTCGTCCTTGATAATCACCACGTCCGGCGCCTCTCAGCTGATCAGGTTCACGGTGATCAACACCGGAACGTCTGCAGGTACAGAGATCCCGCAGCTCTATTTGGCATACCCTGCCAGTGCGGGGGAACCGAAGGTGTTGAGAGGCTTTGAGGAGGTGTTCCTGGATGTTTACGCACGCGAAACCGTGAGCATGAGCTTGAGCGAGAGAGATATGAGGTGCGTACGCTTATGTTGTGAAAGCTGAAACCGTGCTGATGGTGGACTTGGATTTTGTGTAGTATTTGGGATACCCCTAGTCAGAGTTGGGTGCGCCCCTCGGGAACTTTTACGGTGCTAGTGGGCGCGTCTAGCAAGGATATCCGCCTGGCTGGTTCGTTTGACGTTTAACATGTAACAGACGAGTGAATGATGGTACGGTACATTGATGGATGTAACAATGGCGGATTCAGGATGGCATCATTATTAACGATCTTTCGAGGACTGGAGATTGACATTGAATATACCCATGTGTCACATCTTGTATGCTCCTCAATAAATGGAACACAATCATAACTTGGACATGTGATTGCAATGCTCAATCTTTCTATGACGGTGACAATGGAACATACACACGTAAGCCTCTTGACACATTGTAGTCCTACTTGACAACATGCTTGAACTTGATGAAGCATTGCTCTCCTTTATGAAATAATGCTCAGTAAAAAAGATACGTCAGGTTTGGTAATGTGACACCCAATAACCGGATGTATGTAAATTTGCCTTCTTCTCTATCTATTAACTCACCACTAGTCCAAATGGGATGTGAAGAGTATTCCCTACACGACGTGGCCCAATGCAATCGTCGTTTGGTCCGCAGTAAGTTTTTTTCTTTTATTCTTCTTCTGATCAACTTCCTAATCTCTTTTCTTTTTTTTCCCAGGTTCTCAACCACTGGTAACGACGGACACGACACAGCGCAAACAACCGACGTAATCGTCATTTATGCCTGTGGTAAGTTTTTTCTTCTTTCTTGTTCTGATCAACTAACTGATCTCTTTTCTTTTTAGGTTCTAAACTACTGGTATAACGATAATTATCGACCCTAACTATGACTGCACAAACCCCTCCTCCCTGTTGAAACGGGATGTGAGGCTTTTGGTTATCGACAGGAGGTGGAAAAGGAGGATAAGAGGTGGAAAAGGGGTGCCGGGAGACCTGTGGAGAGGAATACCGGCCAGGTGAGTACCCTACTACCCCCGTAAATGCGCTACATCACACTAACCCACACAGACCCCCCAAAGCAGACAACAACGATGGAAACGAGCACCCTAGCCCCATGACAACGACCGGCCAACCCAGCACCCGCCCCCATGCCTGCGAGCCACTGCTCATGGGGTGGTTCGTGGGTGTTAGCAACCTCATACGACGAGGACAAGGGGCCCACGGCACTACCAAACGACACGGCGCTCGCCACCACGCCTACGAGCAGCTACTCGTACGGTGGTTCGTGGGTGCAGACGATGGGGGGCGGTGACACGGCAAGGGAACGAGAGGGAGGGGACGACCACCATGCCTGCGAGCCACTGCTCGCAGGGTGGATCGTGAGCCCATCAGCCAACAACAGCATCGAAACCCAACCATGCCGCCGAGTGACCCCCCAACATGCTGCTGTACCCTAATATGTCGTTCTACTTGCTGCCCTGACTTATGTTAATTTATTACTTTCTCCTGTGCTACCACATCTTCACAACACCAATATGAATACCCAATGACATTTACATGAATTTTGCCTGACCAATGCAGGACTATTAGGGATTACTCATATGACAATAACCAAACTATTGGATGACTTTCACCATACTAACACTTGACTTTGACCTGACCAACTTATCTGGGTTTTGGGCCGCAAAGGTCAAGGCTAGACAAGGCCTTAAAATATGTAAATTATTAATAATATATGCAAGTCTGATATAGGATCTGACAAATCTAGATAAAGGACGGTAGGGTTGGTGAATTCTACCAGGGCCCTCATTATTTCACATTCCCTAACTATGTTACTATCTGATCAGATGCTGACAATGTGTACCATGTATTTATCACACTTCCCAAGTGTGATTATGCTGGAACAGCACTAAAATAATGATGAAAACTCACCTGTGGTGCCAACTTTTATAAGGGACAGTAGCGTCGGCAGTTTCTACAGTAGCTTACAAAACTGTTACAATGTTTTGCATATTTGTATAGATCAGTCTGTAAAATAGTAAATAAAATTTCAGAATTCTTAAAAATATTATGGAACATACCTCAATATCACAAGGGGTTCCCTGAAAAGTCTCAGGGTCATGTGACATCATTTTACAAGTTAAATAAACCATTTAATTCACTCACTTCTCGTAACAGTTTTGTTGCACTGATGTTTTGGATATAAATTAGTACATGGTATAGCCTTCTTTTGCTCTAACTACTGCTGCAAGTCTTCTAGGTAGGCTTTCAATCAATTTCTGACATTCCTCC
>QLOK01010326.1:0-18227 GCA_003313805.1 Tricholoma flavovirens
TTTTGAGATAGGTTGCATAAGCGATCACTTCTTTCCAAAGAGAGTGTGGGAGCTCATGCTGATGTAACATAGCTTGCCCATGCTCCACCAGAGTTTGGTTCAAATGTTTGGCAATTCCATTTTGGGATGGGGAGTGGGGGGCTGTGATTTCCAATAAAATCCCATTGTCCAGCAAAAAATTTCTAAATTCCTTGCTGAGAAATTATCCCCCTCCATCAACACGAAATTTCTTGAGTTTCCGATCAGTTTGCATCTTGACAAAACTTTTGTATTGCTTGAATTTTGTAAGCACCTCGGATTTCTTCTTCATGAAATATGTCATCGTGTGTCATGCCTTGCCATCAGTGAATGTAATAAAATATTGATCTCCCCCTGGAGCTTGAGTGCATGCTGGTCCCCACACATCACTAACTGTAAGATCTCCGATCTCCTTTATCTCCATTTGGCTTTCCTTGGGAAAAGGTTGTACATGCTGTTTTGCCATGATGCATGCCTTGCACTGGGTGGAAGGTTCCACTGTCTCATCCACCTCCATCCCTAAAACCATGTCCTTCTCCTTGAGCATTTTTACTGACCTCATGTTTAAATGCCCAAATATCCTATGCCATTCATCCCATGTCCTGCCATCCTTGGCCGGGTATGCTTGGTCTTGTTTGGCTATGCTTTTGACGTTCATGTCAAATAATTGGTTCACTAGCCAGCCCTCCATAATAATAGATTTGTTTGGTGCCTGGAACTTTACCCCTGGTGATACAAATAGAACTTTGATTCCAGCCTTGAGTGTGCGTGAGATTGAAATAAGATTAAAAGGTGCATCAGGTGCATGTACCACATCCTTCAGGGTAAGAATCGAGGTTTTCCCTTCCACAGTACTTTTCAACTGTATTGTGCCTTGTCCAAGTCCAGGGGATTTTCCAAAACCAGAAATTTGATGTCCAGGGGTAGGGGTGTAATCGGTAAAAATACTTTTATCCCATGCTATGTGTGATGTGCATGCCGAGTCTGCCGACCAAGAATCAGGTGAGACAGCCAGCGCAATATCCTCCCCACAATCCCCACAGAAAGCAAATTCCTCATCCGCTGCTGCATGGGCTTCCGTTGGACCCTTGTGCTTCCCTCCAAATTTCCCCTTTCCAAATTTAGACTTCTTGGGGCAGTGCTTGCTAATGTGCCCCTTTATCCGAATTTCGCAGATTAAGCCATCGATCGTGTTCCAGAATCCGGGCTATTAATGTGGGTGCATCCTTTAGGACTGTAGTGTCTATAGAAGCAATGTAATTGTTCCAGTTCTCAGGAAGTGAGGTTAGCAGAATAATGGAGAATTCCTCCCCATCAATCTTCTGTCCCAAATTGTGCAGCTCTTCCTGATAGCTGCACAATGTCCGAATGTGTTCATCTATGGGCGTCCCATCAGTGCATTGAGACCGAAATAGTTTCCACCGTGCCAAGACAATTCCTAATGCCCCCTGAGTCTCCAACAAGGATTTCAAAGTATCCCATGCTTCCTTTGCGCTTGTTGAACTCGCAACATACACCAACATCTTGTTGGCCACCCTTAATCGGATCACAGACAATGCCGTCCTGTCCTTCTTATGCCATGTGGTTTGTTGGGCCGCATCTGTTGGTAGGGTAATCAATCTGTCGACATATTCCCACAAGTCTTGCCCCATCAAAATATCCACCATTTTGATTTTCCAAATGGCGTAATTTTCGGCACCTGTCAAGGGCTCAATACGGTAAACATTTGTGTGCGTCAAAGCATTTGAAACGTCGGCCATCATTCAAATTTGATCTGGGTGTTATCAGTTCGAGTATAGCGTGATTGTGAAACATTCAGTTAATGCCAGGGCCCATAACCTGTTGAGCAAGAGAGGACTTGATAGAGTAAACAAACTTCATAAGAATATTCAACTATGTACATAGAACTTTTATACTAAACATTGCGAGCATTGCTCAGTAAGCTAATTGGTAAACTATGATTGGTATTATAAATAAATGTGGCTATGTATCACCGCCACGTTCAGTAGTTGGCATCAGTGTCACCTGATACATACTCCTGCTCTCAACAATCTGGTGCTCACCAGCTTTTATTTTGGTCCTGTCACACCAGTTGGAAATGATTGTGAGAGTTCATATGTTGGATTTCAGGAAGGATTTCAGGAGCCATTTGCTGCACACATCAAACACTGTTTCCATAAGTTATCCTAAGAGTCTTGCTGAGTGCAAGCACTGACAACAGCCATAGCAAAAGATGTTCATCAAGCATGCACATTGAAGGGTAGTAGCTTGAAACGTGTGGATGGTGAGGATGAACCCACAACTAGTCAAGAAACTCTTTGTCAAGTCAAGTGATCCCAACCACCCACATATCACAAGCCAACCAGCTAGTCCCAATGACCCATCCTTGGTACAGATGTCAAATGCTGGGGCAGATGATGGCAAGGGTCACTGATAACATGCATGGGAACATCAAACATACCAAGGAACTCACACCCCCTCAATCACCCCCACAACAAATGGGTGTCCATCCACTCGTTTCTGCACCTGGTGTCCCATTTGCCCCCATGGCCCTTCCTCTCCAATAGCAAATGCATTCACATGTCTAGCTACCGGCACAGCTACAGCATCGATCCATATCCCAGCAGTACCTTCAATACCTAGTGACAACAACATCGATCTGAGACTGTTCAGGAATGGAAGCCATCCTCCCCTCACCAACTATCAACTTCCAGGGGCCATTGTGGATGAGGTTCTTGACACCCACTTGATTGAACATCAGAAGGCATCAAGAATTCCAAAAAAGCGACTGGGGCCAGGAAAGAAGAATGGCAGTACCAAGAGCCAGGATACTGAGAATCTGGAGAAGGTCACTACTCAGTCCACCCAAACGGCCCCTCAGAAATGCACAGCAATGTGAGCATCCAACAAAGTGGTGGAGGTATCCTGGCTGTTGGCAGCTGAGAAGGAACCTGGGAGTGGGAGGAAGTGCAAGAGCAGACTCAACCCAAATGGCAAGGAATTTGTGATACCAAAGAAGGCAAGGTGTACAGTAGCTGAGAATAAGTAGATATCAGTACCCTAGAATTTTATCTGAAATATACCCTGTGTTTCACTAAATCTTCATGTCAATGATGTCAGACTCGCTTCTGTCTCCTCCTGATTTTCCTGTGACCCATGGTGGGTAAGTTTCCGTAGACCTAATAAGGCAACAGTTTGATCATTGTTCATCACAGCGATCAAAATCGTTTTTGGATTTGAAACCCCATTGAGCAGGTCAGCCACCTAACCAAAAGAAGTAACTGCCTGATTGCTGTGATGAGTGACGAGCAGGAGCATTGGCATCATGGGAAGGAGCCCAATGCAGAAATAAGAGCACAGTATGGTAAGTTTGCAAAATTTTGCATGTCTGAAGGCTCTTCTACTTAGAACAGAATATGCATGCAGGTTGTATTCTCATTAGTGTTGTTTTGCAAACTAATGACATATATGCCTGGAATGAGAGGGAGGGGAGAATAAATGGGGAGGGTGACCATGGAAAGGGGAGGATGGGGGAGGGTGACATTGGCAAGGGGAGGGTGGAATTGAGGAGGGTGAGAGTGAAGAGGGGGAGGGTGGAATTGGGTGGGGTGGAATTGTGGAGGTTGACAGTGGAGAGGGGGAGGGAGAGGGAGAGGGGGATGGGGAATGAGGAGGGGGAGGCAAGCAACATGAGGAACCTCAACATGTCTGGAGCATCAGCAAACCCTGGGCCATCTACACAGGTCTATAGTAGTACTATGTAGGTCCCATAGCCATCCATACAGGCCATAGAGGCCATAGCAACCTATATGTTCTCTGTAGTTCTACATAATACTACATAGCCAGCCTGTAGTCTGCTGTAGTATACCATAGTCTATTGCAGCATCCTATACCCTGGTAGGGTATATAGTAGTAAACAACATCCTGTAACACCCTGTAGTAGTCAGTGACAGACTTCAGTAGCCTGAGCAGTCAACAGTAGTCTCACTACTGCTGCCACAGGATACATACTGACACACTTAATGTTCACATTGAGAGGGCAAAACAATTATATTATGGGTCTGTTACATTATGCATAGGTAGGGGTAGAGCCATATATCTAAGCAAGACAAACAGCTATCTAATTGAGGAAGACCTTGAAGCCCTGTGAGCTGGCGCTGTGCCTCTTTGCATTCAATCTAACAAAAATGTCAGTAAGGTTATGTAAAAGCATGATTCACCTACCATCCATCCTGGCCAATCTTCTTGAGCAGTTTCCGAAGTTTTTGGCCATGGTAAGCATGCTTCAAGGTCATCTGAATGATGTCCACAAATTCCTGGTGCACGGCATCGTACCCTTGACCCTTGAAGAAAAGTTTGACATGCGAACCCATGCTAAATTCATGGAGGCAGTGCACCAGCTGCACATTGTGTCAAATTTGTATTAAACAAAGAACAGCAAACTTCACACACATGTAAGGGCCATTGTGAGACAAGATTCTGGGAGGCCCCCACTTTCAAGACTGGGGAGACAGTCATACTTTCCACTGTAATAAAACCTCTTGCATAGTTCAATAATGGCAGGATGCGAAAAATTGTTAGTACAGCCCTAGCATATAATCAGGAGTGATATGAAGGAAATGACATGGAAAGGAGTTTACCTGTTCGTCGAGCTTTAATCCAACATGAAAACAGAAGTCTTTGAGAAGCTTCTTGACATTATTTGCAACAACTTGCTCCAACTGATCAGAGTTGAGTTGTAGCCCCTTCCTCGAAGACCTGAAGATGTGTTAAAGAATCCCAATTACTAGATCAAAATGTTGTCAGGACTTACAAGTGTAGTCATACCAATTTTGTTGGCCTCATAAACTGCTGTGATGATGTTTGTTGATGGCTTGGAGGATACACTCTTGAGCAATCTCGAGGTACTTGTCGCTGCACTCCAGGAAGGGGACATCGGTGTGGATAACATATCCAAATAAGGATTTAGCTGAATTTAGAATATGGACACAGTGACCCTTGTAAAAGCCAAGTTGTGATGGTATAGGGTCCTTGTGGGACCTTGAGTTGCAGGGTGCATGGGTCTTGGGAGATGCATTGAAGTCATTTTCATTGTCGGAACCCAACCCATCAGCACCTTCGTTAGAATGGCTGTGGGATTTGTTGGTATGGTAAGGTGCGTTTGCAGTGTTGCAGATGCCAGAGAAGTGCAGTGTATTCTCCTCACTGTGAGGCAAGGGGGAAGGATGGGATACATCTGCAGTCATACAGGGTGCTCCCACATGATGTTGAGAGGGGTTGGCTGCATAGCTAGACAATCTTTTAGTATGAATGAGACAAAACAAGAGAAATGATGGTATCCTATGAGGATGCTCCCTGGCTGTGAACGGCATGAGGTTTCGGAGGCCTTATGGATTTATTTTTCTGGTGATGCATGTCCAGGACTGCATGAGAATCGTCATCGACCTCTTCATCTGTAATTATATTAGTATAGATAGATTAGAATCAGAGCTTTGACTCACAAGGGTTAACATTTTCTTTCCTGTGCAATTTACGAAGCATATCCTCTTTCTCCTTGAGAAAGTGCAAGGCCCTCCTATTGTCTTCATCCAGTGACATTTCATGAATGGGAGGTTCTAAACAAAAACAATGAGACACAAAAATTAGATAAATGAACCATACCAATGTGACTAAAACCACGGTACATATGGGCGATTAATGGTGCTATTGGTTGCGTTGCATACATCACCCAAATCCTTGCCAGTTTCTTCATCTGTGTTGCAGAAGCTAAGTGGAGTAAAATTGGGTTGAGCGTTCAGAACATACCTGAAGTAAAAACTGATTTATTGCACTGATACAACCTCCTGGGTTGGGGAATTTCCTCCTCCTCCTCCTCCTCCTCCTCCTCCTCCTCCCCCTCGTTTTTGTTGTCATCATTGTCGTTGACATTAGATCCTAGGAAAAATTAGAACAAGTGCATTATGGCATCATTGGGGGCATGGCCAAACCATAAGGAATATATTGCATTTGCTGTGACTCAACCACAGGTTCTATGACAAGTGTTAGTGTGGGAAGTGAATGTGGGGAAGGCCTACCATGAGGGCCTTCATCACCATTTGCACCAGTGGCATTGCCAAAATCATCTACAATGCCAGAATCATCTGGGGATATATGTTAGTATAGCATGAGGAAATATAGGGAAACCAAACGTACCCAAAGAGCCCTTATCAACATTATTGCTGGGATCCACACTGAACTCTTGTGGATCCATGTCCATGTCAGCAGCTTGGTGGGAATCGTCCTCAGAGTCAGGGACAGTTTCTGATGCTTTTGTGGATGCATTGGTGGCCTTGCAGTTTGATGTCATGACCTCAGTCGTAGATCTTGAAATCACAGAACTCAGCTTGAAACCAAAGGCAGAACCAGGTTTCGCAGGAACCAAGGAAGGTTTTGGAATGGTAAGAGTCAGTGGGCATTTGTCTTCAACAGGTAAGGAAGATTTAACCTTGCAAAGCATCAGAACGTGTATCAGCAATCATAAGTAACTTACCCCACATCATTTCCGGATGGGGGGCGCCATGTCGTTCTCAGGCACCTGGGGGGAATCCCCTTGGTCTTGCATTGCTTTTTAGCATCTGGACAGAGGTCAGGTCAAATTTGGTCTGAAATGACTGCGAGCTGTGCGATGACTCCTCCTTGACCATGGGTCGAATGCTTTGGTCTTGAATCATCTGAACTACATATATCAGATGACAAAGAGTAATAGTTGGGGAACACTTACCTAGTTTGGTATCTATTGGTCATGGGAAGTTGGGAACAGGATGATGAGATGTCAAGGCGACATTGTATGGAAAAGACCTACAAGCTTCAGTGACTTTGAGGGATTTTTTGACAGGAGGTTCAAATTCGCTGTTGCCGTCATCATCCAGGGCTCTTGTCCTCCTTGCCATGATGGTCATTGAGGATGAACAAGAAGAGAGCTGATGTGGCAGTTGTTTACAATTAAACAATATTTGTTTTACAAACTGATGTGACTACATAGCACACTATATACAACTTGACTCTGTCATGAACACCTCTTAAATGTGAAATTAAATCATCCAGGAAGTAGATTTTATAAGTGGTATTGGTATTTAGAGGCTATGATTTATTAAGACTTAGAGGAAGACATACATTCACACTGAGACCTAACACACAGGGCCTCCCCAAAGCCACTTTGCCTGATGAGATGTTGAGCTTTCCCAATGTGGAACTCTGCTTCTGTCAGTTGACTTCGAGCTCTATGGAACTTCTGCACTGCCCACTGCATTTTGGCAAGGGCATCTTGCAATGTACATTCAGATTCACAGCAGTTGGTCATGCATGTGGAATACAAAAATACAGCCTCTTGATAGCTGTTAATGGCCATCTAGATGAGCTAAAGATGTCAATTTCTAGTGTAATTGATAGATACAGACCTTTACCTCTTTGCAGTTTGTTTGTTAATCACTGATTGTTGATGCCCAAGAAGTTTGCATGATGTTGTAGATGACAAGTTTGGCATGTGACAGTCATAACATGTCAGTGTGCCCGCAATGTGCCTGCAAATTTCGAGATAGGAAGGCCCTCTTATGCCATATGAACTACCCCCTTGGGTCTTGCTACAACCACTTCCAGGAGGTGGCAAACCTCTTAGAAGATCTTCAGAGGTACAATGACCTTAAACATCAACTGCAACATCAACTCGATCACCACCCACCTTCATCAGATGATGAAACTGACACCACACAACTGGCTAAAGAGGCCATGGATGTTGATCCACCATTCATCGAGTCATTTGATGGAACTAGCCCTGACAGTGGACCATTTGTTGAAAAATATGAAGGAGCAGCCAAGGAGTATGGAGTTGGTGTGACCTTCATGTCAGAATTTAACCACGATCAGTATGCTCTAGAAGATGTTGAAAATATCTATTATCCGTTCGCCTCTCGGGATGAATGGGAGCTAGCTGCCTTTTACTCTGGTCTGATCTGAGCATGGGATCTATTGATTCTTTTCTGTCATTGAAACTAGTGAGTGCCACACCACTTGTACTGTTTTTGTTATATAACTATCAACCCTCCACATAGGTTAAAAACTTAAATCTATCATTTAGGACAGTCAAACACCTACACAGCCTTGCTGAAATGCTCCCCAAGGGACCGGAGTGGCAATGCAAACACTGGAGTACCCCATATCCAAAGAAGAAGAAACTTGATCTCTTCTATCGCAACCCACTTGATTGCATACAGTCTATTCTATCCAACCCTTTAATGAAAGGCCATCTACAATTTTCGCCACTATGCATCTTTGACTCCGCAGTGAGGGCAATGAGGATTTATAGTGAGTGGTTAACAGGTGATGTCGCATGGTCAATGCAAGTGAGATACTTAGATTAAACACGAGAGGCTTTCCAAATTGCTCCACAGGATCAGCTACCTAAAGGAGCCACTCTTCTCAGCACCATTCTATCATCCGATAAAACCAATATTTCAGCAATGACTGGTGGATGTGTTGCTCATCCCCTCCTCATAAGCCTCGTGAACCTTTTTATGGACTTTTGGATGAAGGCATTGAACCGTGCTTTCCTTCTACTTGCATTGCTCCCTGTCCCCAAATTCATCCACTGAGACCAAAAGCTTTGGAGTATCTTAGAGAATTGCATGATACATGAACATATGTCAGACCCAGCTGGTTCTCTTCACTATGTGTTCACCCCTCTCGCTGCATACATGGTTGATGTGCAAGAGGCATTATTGCTTGCAGGGGTTGCTGGGAATAGTGTTCAAAGGTCTGGTTCGGTCCGGTTTTCGACCTCCAAGTAAGGCAACCAGGACTGCAATTGGTCTAAACCGACACCCAAACTTGAAGGACCACAACCAAACCAACTAGAACTGGTTCTAGTCGGTTCAGTTGCCTCCAGAAAACCAGTTTTGACCAGTTTTTCCTGGTTTTTTGTGTCTAACTAAATTATATTAGATACTAAATTAAATACATGTGCACCCTGGAAGCAGTTGCTCACAGCGGTGGAGTACTGCTAAAAGAAATGGATAAAAAAAGTTAGCAAGAAAGAAAAAAAAGCCCCACCAATTTGCATTTGTAGCGAGGGTGGGGTGTTGTGTGGGCATGCAGTAGTAGTAGTAGTTGTTGTTGTTGTTGTGCTGTTGCTGTCCCTGTCATTGCTACTGTGCCCTTGTCTGTTGTCATTGTTGTTGTTGTTGTTGTCCCCAGCCATTCGTCACCCTGATTTTCATTGTCCTTCCCATTCTTTGTCCTCCCCATTCTTCGTCTTCACTGTTCTTCATCCCTGCCATTCATTGTCCCCATCATTCATTGTCCCGCTATTCATCATCCCTGCCATTAGTCATCCCTGCCATTCATCATCCCCACCATGCATCATCCCTGCTATTTGTCATTCATCAACCCTCGCTGTTCACTGTCGCTTGTCACATTGTCGTCCTCCAGTTGGTGGCTTCCATTGCCATCAGCACCTCCATCTCCCCCCATGAGCAGTGGCTCGCAGGCAGGGTGGCAGCACTGTGTGATGTGGCACCCATTGACACCCTGCGAGCAGAGGCTCACAGCAGCAGCATTGGGTAGGTTGTGGCACTGGGTGTAGTTGGCAAGGTCCAGAAGCAGCCCAATGCTGCCCTGTGAGCAGCAGCTCACAGTGGTGGCAAAGGTGTCATTCGGTGGGTGGGCAATTTCGTTATCAAAATGAAAAGTACCTAGAAAAGAAAGAAAAACTTTAGTTAGTTAGTTAGTAAGTAAAAGAAAAGAATCAACTATAAAACAATGTACCCTAGGGCCCAAACGACCCTTGTTTGTCATTTGGGCCATCTACTTTGTGTTTGTTCAGTTGTTATGGTCATTTTCATGGAAATGGGGTCGTTGGCATTGTTGTCATGGTCGTGGGAAGTTATCTGGGAAGTGGTGCCACATTTGTTTTCAGGTGAACAAATGTGACCACATGGTCTGTGCATGGCCACAGGGTATATAAGCACTCACCAAATGACTGTTTTTCCCCGGGCCTTGTCCCACTACACAGATATGTTGTATAAATAATAATATTTAGTACATTTATTAGTTCTTATTTCTTCTGTCTATGTCAATATAATTTACTTATGTAGGATATTATACATACTGTAAAAAACCAGTTGCAACTGATCGCAACCAGTTCATAACAGTTTTTACATATTTTTGAAATTAGGCAACCAGCAACCCGACCATCTGCAAAGTGAGCAACTGCAATGCAATTGGTTGGGTTCAGTTTGGTTGCAGGCATTTTTTCGGTCTAACCAACCAGACCTTTGAACACTAGCTGGGAAAACTTCGCATCTCACTATGGCAACTTACAAACAATTTGGTGATCCCTTTCAGCATGAGCCACAAACAGCTTCAACCACCCTTGCACAACACACACTCTCAAGCAAGAGTTCAGCCCCTGGGACCTTGACTCATATATCCCAGCAGCCAAAAAGAAGAGACTGAATGGTGTACATCAGCCATTTTATAGGGATTGGCCTCTTTCAGACCCCTCTAAATTCTTTATGCTGGAGCCACTCCACCACTGGCACAAGATGTTCTGGGACCACGATGTGAAATGGTGCATTTGTATGGTCAGCCCTGACAAGATTGACTTCTGGTTCTCAATTCTTCACCCACTCACTGGCTTTCGACAGTTTCATGAAGGCATCTCTAAGCTGAAACAAGTCACCAGACAAGAGCACCATGACATTCAGCATTATATCATAGCTGTAACTGCTGATGCCGTTCCATACAGAAAGGCCAGGAATGTAATTAATAACTGGTACATCCCAAAGCTCAAACTTCTCCATAGTGTCACTTCAAGCATCTGTGACAATGGAGCAGCGATACAATGAAGTGCAGATCCCATGGAACGATGTCATATCACCGAAATCAAGGAACCCTCAGATCTCACTAACAGCCAAGTGTATGAGTCTCAGATCTGCCATCATCTTGCTCGCAGGGAAAGATGTCGGCAGTTTGACCTTGCCACTGCCATTTGCAAAGCCCACAATGATGTTTTTGGCCCTAACAATACACCTCACATTGGACTTGAATATGGCAGCAATGATGGTGGCCCTAATGATTCTGATGATGAACCAGAAGGATGCATCCTGCACTGTGTTGTCACAGGGGCCAGACACCTTCGAACCATTGCTCCAGTGTCTGGGACTGCTCAAAGGAACACGGATTACTTTGAGCTTGCTAGCACTCTCCAACGTGGTCATTACCCCAATGTGCCTCTTCCATTTAGGACTGTCATGCATGGTGAGACAGCTTTGCACCTGACTAGGGATCCTACCATGAAGATGATGACAATCAGTGATGTCATGGACAAGTTAAACCTACCAGATTTACGTGGCACTCTCACCGACTTCTTAGATCATGTCAACAATGGACAGCCTCTCAAGATCGGTAGTTGCAGGGCCACCAATGCCCATTTTCCATTACCTTTTGATCATCTCCAAGTCTGGACCAAGGTGCAAATTCAGAATCAATCTTATCATGCCCCACATTCCGTTCTCCCCCCTCAAACAATCAATGCCCTTCCCCTGTCTGGGATATGGACCTTTGGACACTCTGACATTGTTCTCATCAATATGGATAACAACAAAGTTTGGCCTCAGAGTGGCCTCGAAGGTGCTTCCTTTCATATATCTATCCCATGTACTAATGTGCCAACTTGGTTTCAGGGCATCATGTCACCCAGCTTCATCTTATTTTTTGTGCTGTTCCATCTAGAAGAGCTCCATATTCTCCTGGTATAGATTTGTTTCTCACTTATGCTCAATGTTTCAACATTGTACCTCAGTTGAACCCAACCAGTGAGGGACAATTAAATGAGAGGGGCCCTTATCCAGAGCCATCGACTGGAATGTACCTCTTGAAGCGTGCCCACCAGAGTGATTGGTCGATCATTGGGGATGTTATACCCTTAGTGCAACTCTGAGCACTTGTAGATCTCATACCGCATTTTGGGAAAGCAGCAAGCAGGCAACTAATGAAAGAAACAGTTTTAGCATACAGCTCAGAATTCTGGTTGAATAAGTATTTTGAGAAAGAATTATTTGTTGCTTTAAAACACATCTAGTTCTTAGTTTCACCCAATATCATTTGGTTTCTCCCAACATTTGTTTTGTGCCCGAGGATGTTGTTCTTATTGCATTGAATATTATGCTGTTAGTAGGTATGTACCCTGAACTGAATTCGTTATATTACTTTTTCATGGTCACTGGAAATGGTGAGAACAATGTGGTGCCAAACATCCATCAATTTCTTCCTCAATGTTCACCACCACAACCATAGATCCTGAGTGCAGACCAATGACATACCTCATTCCTGTCACATATCTGGTGTAATTTCACAATATGTAAGTATTATGCTACAATCTTCATCTATTGCTCAGGGAAAATGTCATCTCAAGCTGGTCTCTTTCAGCATTATTTCATGACCCACTGCAAGACTCCTCCAAGATGAATCTGGGGAAAACTATCACCTAAATCAAGCAGATCCTCAATAAAAAAAAACTATCATGGATCCATCAACTTTATGTGTAGAAATGGAGACATCACCACCACCACCACCACCACTGGCCCTTACAATTAACGGCATAAACCATGATATGCCTTCTGTTGAACCTACAGTACTGTTCAATTCAGAAATATTCCATTCATATCTACTTGCTCTACTGCCTCCTGTGATTGGAGCTCTACCTTCAGAGCTTGACTCAGTCTTTGACGATGAATTTGATGAGCGAGTGGCTCATTTTGCCACAGACACTGGAGGTTCCTTATATGTCATGAAAGCAAAGGAAGACTCAGAAGGTATGTATCCTAGAGTTTTGGACATTTGGCATCATTCCTGATCGTGCTGGATACAGATGATGGACCCCCAACATTTACCTACCACCTGACCGCACATCTCACATACCACACTTCCCATGTAAAAACACTCGCCCTCATCAAACAGGGCCCTACACTCGACCCTCTAACACCTCTTGCCTCCCAATTACATTTCTTAAACCTTTTGGTGACAATGAGGCTCCTTATGAGAGCCTCCATGCATTAATGAACTGCAGTGTGAAGCCCTGGTTCGATGCCTTCATCAGTGCCCATGCCACTGGGAAGGATAGAGACTTAAGGATGGGGGTCCCTGTGACAAAGAAGAAATTCGCCGAACTTGAGCTCTCGCTAACACATCTACAGCAGAATGTCAAGATCCCGGAAACGCACCTCATCATACATCCTGTGATCCAGCATGCAGTTGAATGGGCGGTCGCAGTGGGCACACAGGCAAACATATCTCACATCCTGGTGAAGCTGCTCAACAATAGTTCATTTTTGAATTCATTGCATGGACATGTGAAAATGTGGATCCAGAGCATGACAAAGCTGACAAGGGACATGGTGTCAGGCATGGCATTGCAGGAGATCAATTTTTGGCTGAGTTTGGAGCGTGCGCTGGATGGGATTGAGGCACAGTTGAGGAGTGACAAAGTGAATATGGTGATCAACTGTTTGTGGAACACGAAGCAGTTCTGGGCAATGGTCAGTTTCATTGCCGATCAGGGCTGAAGGATGCCATGGACCTTGGTGTGTACCCAGTCATCAACATTTCCTACACACAAAAACTCACTCTCAGTTGCAGCTACAGTATGCAAATACAACCAACTGATGAAAGACTTCCCTTTGAACAAGCTCCTCTCTGCCACAGACCTTGACAAGATCCAAGAATCCCTCATTCTCATCTTCGGACACATCAATCAGAAACTCAAGCTTTCACCCTACTCAATTCAGCCTGCACTTCCACTCATTGAAGCCATATCCCAGGATCAGCTACTGTGCATCCTAATGTTGAAACGGCTGCCATACACCCCCTATGATACCTTCAACTGGCTCCTTGTGCAGATGATGAACATCTTTCAGATGTGGGATGATCTGATCAGAGAATTTACCACTGTTGCATGGGATGTTCCAAGAAAGAAACAGTCAGAGAAGTCCATCCCTATCAAGGTGCAGTTGGCACATATGAAGTCCCAAGAGAGGACGAGGTATGTAAGGGAATGGAGGAAACCACATGAACAGCTGGCAGAGATGATGGGTCTGACGAAGGGCCTTCCTATGCACCAGTTCAAAACCCAATACAAGTTCTCAGAAGTATATCACATGTCCCAGATGCAGGATCTCCCACCCATCGCTGGTGCCATCATATGGGCACAAAAAATCGAGCAACAGCTAGTCACTTATCTGAAACACATCAAGGATGTGCTTGGTAAAGGATGGGAACTCTATGCTGTGGGTCAAAAGCTCCAATCCAAGAGCACCGCACTCCACAAGAAGCTGGACATGCACCTGGTGTTTGAGGCATGGCTACACGAGATCAACTGGCAGAAGATGGGAGTTGATGGGCGATTGTTTGAGATTGTGCAATTGCACAGGGGAGGGTTCCAGGTGCCACATGCAATTACGAATATGGCGAGAGATGCAAAGAGGGTGTATCTCCATGCTGTGAGCTTGATGGAGACTGTGAGGATGTGTGGGCAGACTCTGGATTTGGTGGAGAATAATAAGGGGATTGAGTGGCTTGTGGTGGAGTATAGGAATGAGTTGCAGAGTATGACTCCTAAAGGTTCATTGTGTTTTTGTTGGGGTTTGGTATTGGTGGTATAGGGTTTGATTTGTGGGTTTTTTTTTGGTTAGGAATGAACATCCGTTGGGATCACTTTGTAAACCAATATGATACCTCTCGATATGTTTCTGCCACTGATGGGGGGGTCAATCAACACATTCAATTCATTCAAGTGTTCACTGGTGTCATTCCTATTCTTCAGCTATGTCAGATCCAAAGCTCACAGTACAAGATTGGGCTGCAGATGGAAGGGGCTAATGTTGCAGAAACAACATATACCTCACTAGTCCGTCATATTTGATTCGCCTTACTCCATTGATGTGCTGACTTCTCACAGCTAACATGATTCCCTGACAACACACTACAACATCCATTCTCTCTCATTGAGCTCAAGGTGCAGCAGCTCAAAGACTACATCGCCAAGTGGCTGCAGTTCCAGTCGCTATGGGATCTCAAGGCCAAATACATCTTCAACCACCTCAGTGACTCATCAGCCAACTGGCAACAACTGCTCATGGAGATCAAGAAGGCATGGTCTACATTCGACACCTCTGATACACAGAAGTTATTTGGTGTCTGTGTCATTGACTATGAGCAGGTACAGGCAAGGGGTGAATGCCAAGTACGACTCACGGCAGAGAGATATCCTCAGTCGGTTTGGAGTGAAGCTGGGGAATGCGATGAAGGAGATGCATGCATCTATATTGAAGGTGAGGTCAAAAGCTCCCATCCAAGAGCACTGCTTTCCAGAAGAAGCTCGACACAAAGTTGCCCAAAGTCGACATGTTTGCTCTTAGCACAGTATTTTTTGTATGGCTTACCTCAGTTTCTCAAGAGGAATCCAGGGAAGACTCCACAAAATACAAACACACTGCCTTGTTTTATCTCAAGAAATGTGTCCTTACAACCTTAGAAGAAGTGCATGAAAACTACAACATTTTCTATCTCTATCAATATCTGATGTATCTCGCTATCTCCCACTCCCAATGCAGATGACGCCCCTACTATCCTGCCCTACGACATATTGGAGGCAACAACAAAATTCATGACAGATCTGATCCCCATCATCATGAAATGTGATGAGGCAACATTGGAGGGGAATTAATTATGCAGCCTTCGCCCGAATATACTTTGTAATGATCTAATTTACATGTTCTTTTTTACCAGTAATCATCATTTAACTCAAAATTATGTAGTCAGAATTCATAGGGGCTCTGTAGATATCAATTGTGTTAAATTGGAATGAATATCAAATATGAACCACCACACATTACCTCTTTCTATAGAATCTATAGGTTACTATAGGTTACTATAGAGTCTATAGAGTCTATGGGTGGCTATAGAGTTTATAGGTTCCACAGGGCTACAGTGAGTATGGTGTCTACAATGCTATGGTGTTCTATATCTCACTATGGTGTTCTATAGCTCACTATGTCATCTACGGTGCTATGGCATGACCCAGGGTTTGCTGATGAGGGGTATGGAATGGAACTCAAGGGATATTGAACAGAAACAAAGTGTTGGAGATTAGGTTGATCACTGGAGAGCATGGTGGAGAGAAGGTGTTTATTCCACAGATGCAACTGCAGCCTATTGAAGAACAACTGCCATTTACACTGTATCAACTGCAAATTCTACTTCTGTTGAACAGTAGAGGTCTTGTAGATAAACAACAACTTCGTTAGGTAGCTAACTATGTACATAGAACTTTTATACTAAATGTTGCAAGCATTGCTTGGTAAGCTATTCGGTAAATAATGATCGGTATTATAAATAATTGTGGCTATGTGATCACTGCCATGTTTAGCTGTCGGTGTCAGTGTTGCATAATACAGATCTGATTGCAACAACTTCAACTTTGCTTTTCCATGTCAATCAAAAGTCTCAAGGGCAGTCTGTTTTGCATGTGGGATTGGATTTCAGGTAGTGTTTGAAAGTCCAGTCCAGTCCAGTTTTTTGCCCACCTCAGGGTGCAACTGTGAACTGGACTGGTTCATGTATTTCAAAATTTAGACACAACTGCAGACTGGACTGGTATAAACCAGTCTGTCACAGTTGCCTAACGGTTGCTGGACTGGTTGTAACCAGTCCAGCAATGGGTCAGTCCAGACTGGTTTACAACTGGTCCAGGCTGGGAAGTAGCTAACTATAACTTTGAAGTGCTTATTACTTACTACATACACACCCTGCCAGCAGAGGCTTGCAGTGGCGCAGGGGTGTGCTACATACTACAGAGGGAAAACAGAAGATAAATATAATCCCCCCACGATACGTGAGGGGTCCCCATTAGCTAAGTTTCTGTCTCAACTTCCCACCCAGCTAAACAAGATGTAGACTTTGTGAAAGAACAAGCAAATGCTGGTCTCTTGTCTCAATGGGACCTTCAAACGACACCATAATAGAGTTAAATAAGTACAGGATCATAGTAAATAGATGAGTACTCACCGAGATCTTAAGTTTCTATCTCAACCCCCCCAGGTAAACAAGATGTAGACTTTGTGAAAGAATGAACAAACGCTGGCCTCTCGTCTCAACGGGACCTTCAAACAACATCATAATAGAGTTAAAATAAGTATAGGATCATAGTAGATAGATGAATACTCACCGAGATCTTAAGTGTCTATCTCAACCCCCCCCAGCTAAACAAGATGTAGACTTTGTGAAAGAACAAACAAACGCTGGCCTCTCGTCTCAACGGGACCTTCAAACGACATCATAATAGAGTTAAAATAAGTATAGGATCATAGTAAAAAGATGAATAATCACCCACATAGGTAAGCTACACTGTATCGAATAATATGACCTATCGAGCACATACAATGTATCAAGTGATATGGGTTTGGTGGACGCCATCGAACACCCTCATAGTGCATAGTGTATATGTAGTACCTACTATGTAACCAGTGAATGCACTACCACGATGCTTGCTGTACCATAAAGTAGATGTAGCATGTAACACGTTAACCTATGAATTGGCATCATCAGATGAAAGAATTGGCACCAGCATTGGGAGTGGGCATGGCACCGGCATCACTAGAAATGGCATCGGCATCAGGGATTGGGCATAAAACATTCAATGTGCCATGCTGACAGGAGCCATAGGAGCATAAACATCAACAATAAGATTATTACTATAGGTTCATGTACTGTATATAAATGAAATAAATGTGCATCATTCATTATCCGAAGTGTCCATATCATCAGAGCCAGGCAACCAAGTATCATCAACATAGCTGAAGTCTGCATGACTATAGATTGGTAGTGTGATGCAAGAAGGAGTTGGGTTTTCTATCTGGGAGGTGCTGGGAGACTCAGCTCTAGAATTATCCTCTGAATTGGCATCAGAATTGGCATCGGAATTGGCATCGGAATTGGCATCGCCATCGGTATTGCCGTGAGAACTAGCAGAATCTGTCTCTGACGATAAGCAGAAAACATTAGCTGCATCAGATGCAGTGGGAAGAGCAGTTGAAATGGGATTTCTAAGTGAAGAGGCATTAGGATCAGATTCACCATCAGAGCTAGCAGACTCTGTCCCCGACAATGAGAGGAAAACA
>QLOK01010332.1:0-14369 GCA_003313805.1 Tricholoma flavovirens
CTCAACGTCGATAACCAGGGAGCCATCAATTACTCCAACAACGCGATCAATCACGGCCACACTAAACACATCGACATCCAGCATCATTTTGTACGCGAGAAACTCGTCTCTAATGAGATGCAACTTCAGTACTGCGCAACGGACGACAACTTGGCCGACATATTCACAAAGTCACTTCCGAAGCCAAAACACGACGATTTTATTAAAAGGCTAGGGATGGCGTAGGAGTCGAGGGGGAGTGTTGAACGTTGATCGGTGGAGCCGAATACGGCAACTCCAACGCTATAATTAGTGCAGCCGAACAAGGACGATCGTGGCTAAGCGCACTGCCGCAAGTAGATACTGCCTCTCGGTTAGTTGTTTAGTTTACAGTGGGCAATGCCCCGAAGTAGTATATATATTCTGTACATAGTATTTTGACAAATTAACCAAGTTAAAGTTCACTCTTAATTCTCAACAGTCTTTCCCTCCTTTGCATCTGAGTAACTGTCTCATGTGAATCATTCTATGTTTCACAGTCCTTGAAAGTCATAGAATGTTGTGGATTCAGGGCTTTGCTTCTTCCCTTACAAAATGATCTAAAGGAAACAATCATTCCCCACCATACCAAGCTGTGTGAGCTTATTGTTGAAGCATGGCAGTGATAGGACCACACCTTGCATCAATCTCTGAAATGATTTTCATATGTTTGCACATACCCCTACTCATCGATGATCATTTACGATCACTCTCTGAACTTTTGTGATCAGTTCCTGCTGATGTTTGATCAAATTTCAGTTATTTTTAGCATTTTCATGATATTTCGAGCTACTTTCAGATGTTTCCAATAATTGCAGACCTTTTGAATCATTGTCAACTACTTTGCAACACTCCCAGAACATCCTCAATGTATTATCGCAAACATCCCAGCCTTTTTCGAGCTTATCGCAGTGTTCTGATCATTTTCAAGCTTTTTTGAATTTTTCGCACTATTGATATCACTTCCACATGCCCCCAGACACTATCACACACATTCTATCATTACTCCATACCTAATCAACTTCGACAAGCCTCGTTTCAGCCACATACTATTGCCAAGTTTGCCATGACAACAGGCACTGGAAGCCTAAGGAAGCATTTATCTGGTGAACATATTGAGGAATGGGTTACTAGTTGCAACAATCTGGGTATCAAGATCACTGCTCAAGGAGCTTTGCCAGCTGTTCGTGAATTTCGTGCTGAACCTGAGCCTACATCATTGGAGGGTGAACGTCAGGAATATACAAAGGAGGCATTTGTAGAAGCTATTCTTGAATTCATTGTTAGTGACGATCAAGTATGTGTAATTTCTTCCAACTTGTTGTAATATTGACATTACTTCAGTCTATCAATATTGTGGAGTCTCCAAGATTAAGAAAGATATTTCTACTTCTTCGTAAAGAGCTGAAGGAGTCTGACATTCCGGGTCATTCTACAATGTGCAACTGTATTGAACAAGTTTATGAAGAACACATGAAGCAGCTTGAAGAGGAAATGGCAGTAAATTAATTCTTCAAATTTTGAAATATATACTGAATTCAGAACTTTACAGCAATCAGTTGGAAAAATATCATTTACCAATGATGCTTGGACTGATCCAAACCAAACATCATTTATGGCTGTGACTGCACATTGGATTGAGGCTGTGGCAGAAAAAGGCTCTCAGAAAACTCTTCAACTTTGATCAGATCTTGTGGGATTTCACAAACTTCCAGGGCATCATACAGGCGAACATCTGGCACATTGTTTCTTATTCATCACTGACCACTTGAAGATTACAGAAAAGGTAAGTGGAATAATCTATATGTTTAGACTGCAACAGACTCCAATAGCATCTCAGATAGGATGGATTACCTGTGATAATGCATCCAACAATGACACCATGTTTATGTACCTGTCAACTCTCCTTCAGAAGCGTAAAATCAAGATTAACATGAGTGAACAAAGAATTCAGTAAGTTTACAATGTGATATATAATCTAATTTTGATGTTATTTGATAGATGCTTCCCTCATATTGTAAATCTTGCATGCAAAACAGCATTAGCAGCAATTACAGATCTGACATACATCGACGACACTATTGAAGGCTATTCAGATTATGATCCCAGTTTCACCTATGCCAAGGATTGCATTGCAACTGCTTGCTCTCTTGTAAGTGCGGTAAACTATATTTTAATTTAATTTTACCAATTTTGATTGACAACATCAACAGATACGAAACAGTAATATCAAGAAACAGCAATTTTGCACATATGTGCAGCAATATTTTGAACAAGACTATGAGCTCCTACATGATGTAACAACAAGGTGGTCATCAACATTGCTAATGATCAATTGGGTTTTGAAGTTAAAAGAGGTAAGTTTGGCATGTTGTTGATTTACTTTAGGCTAATAGTATTATAGGCAATTGAAGACATCACACATGATAATGAATTTAAAGAGCTATCAAAGTATCAGTTAGACGAGCACGATTGGGAGTTGCTAACAGATTACCAGCAAATACTTCAAGTAATTTTACAGCTAATTTCCAACAGTTAAGCATACTGATATAAATGCTCTAGGTCCCTCATGCATTCCAGGACATTTTGGGTGCTGAAGCAACACCTACAATCTGTTACTCAGTTCCTGCATACTCTGCCTTTTTCAACAGCTCAAGGAAGACAACCCACAATGGGCCAATATCATTCAGCCAGGTCTGGATAAGGTTGAAGATTATCAAGACTGTCTAGCTGATACTCCAGCATATGTGGTGGCAATGGGTAAGCTTATTCAAATTCATATTGGCTTGGAATAACTAAAAAATAATCTGGAATAGCAATTGATCCTGCAAACAAACTAAGTTACTATCATGATCAATTGCCACAGAAGTATGCCTTGGCCAAAGACATGTTCTTGAGAGCCGTAAGCTTCACATTGGGTAGCCTGTTCCAAGTGAAAGTAATGCTTTGATTTGATAGCTTCGCCCTTATGATCATCAAGCTGACAAGAGACCAAACCAACCAGCAGCCAAGCCTTCATCTTCTCAGCCAACAGCAATGGATATCCTTGGTCTAAATCGAGTTGCATCATCAAAGCCAGGAATTTCATTGGAGATGGAGGTAGACCAGTATTTGAGCAATCCTAACTCTGGATCTGGTATCTTGGCATTTTGGCAGGTAATATATTCAATCTGTGATTGGTTGCTTTGCTAAAATATATTCAGGAACATAAACAACAGAACCCTCACATATTCCAACTTGTAATGGATATTATACCTATCCAAGTTTCAAGTGTTCCATGTGAAAGAGTATTCTCATCTGGGAAGGAGACAATGGCACCATGGAGAAGGCGCATCTCAACTAAACTGATGGAAGCACTACAAATCCTGGAGTACTCAATTAAAAAGGACGACCATTGAACTTTACACAGGGTATGTGGTGGGCAGATGAACTTACAGAATTTGAATTTGCAGCAAGGACAGCACCTGTGGGGGATGCAGAAGCATATGGGCGTAGCTTGCGAGAACCTGAGGTGGACTTAGATGCCATTGATGATGATCTTGAAGAACTGCAGAACGATCTAACTCCTTGGTTCAGATGAGGAGGAGGAGGAGGGGGAGGAGGAGGAGGAGGAGGGGGAGGGGGAGGAGGAGGAGGAGGATAAAGATGATGAAGATGCAGATGAAGAATATGAATAATTTCCATTTCTCCTCTAAATAAACATTTATGTACAGTGTTGTGAGTGTCTTGATGCTATATGAGCCTTGCATTTTACCCACCTGCCTGATTCTGACTGAGCGCAGCAAGGACAATACAGCATATGTGGTATCATGGGTCCTCCATAGGAATTCTCCACTGTGCCACCCAACAAGAATCCCCTGCCACAGAGCAATGAGCTACTGCTCATCATCTGGCTTGCAGGGGCTACGAATGTGGGTGGCCTTCACTCAAGGGATGGGGGGATGATGGTGCATCATGCATCATTATCATCACCCAGTGTCAGCATTCCACTTGCAGCCCACCCCCCGTGAGCAGGTGCTTGAGGAGCTGGGTGTGGGTGGTGTGCCATCTGCATCGTCATCGATAGCTACCGCCCATCCACCCTGCAAGCAGATGCTCACAGTGGTGGTGGTGGTACTCGTCACCATAGTCATCATCCAGCGTCAGTGTTCCATTAATACAGCAAGAAGATCAGAACAGCATAAATCTTGCAGAGTTGCCCAAAACAGACTGTCGCAGAGATCGGCAGTTCTTGTACTACAATGGGGCAGTGTACATACCATGTGGTAGGGTCAGAGGTGCTTTTTGCCATCATCATCATGCCATCTGTCATCCATCGGTGTCGTCAACAGCTACCACCCATCCACCCTTCAAGCAGATGATTGCAGTGGTGGTGGTGGTTGTGCTTGTCACCATTGTCACCATGCTATCCGTCGCCCACTGACACCATGCCACCTGTCATGTCATCCACCCATCGTTGTTGATAGCCACCACCCATCCACCCTGCAAGCAGATGCTTGCAGCGGTGGTGGTGGTACTCGTCATTGTTGTCATCACACAGCATTGGCATTCCACCCACAAGTCCACCCTGCGAGCAGTTGCTTGAGGAGCTGGATGTGGGTGGTGTGTCGTCCACATCGTCGTCGATAGCTACTGCCCATCCACCCTGCAAGCAGATGCTCGCAGCAGTGGTGGTGGTACTCATCACCGTAGTCGACATCCAGCATCAGTGTTCCACCCACAAGTCCACCTGTGAGCAGTTTCTTGAGGAGCTGGGTGTGGGTGGTGTGTTGTCCACATCATAATCGATAGCTACCACCCATCCACCCTGCAAGCACATGCTCACAGCAGTGGTGGTGGTACTCGTCACCATTGTCGTCACCCAATGTCAGCATTCCACCCACAAGTCCACCCCGTGAGCAGTTGCTCGAGGAGCTGGATGTGGGTGGTGTGTTGTCCACATTGTCGTCGATAGCTACCACCCATCCACCCTGCAAGCAGATGCTCACAGCGGTGGTGGTGGCACTTGTCACCGTTGTCGTCACCCAGCATCGGCGTTCCACCCACAAGTCCACCCCGTGAGCAGTTGCTCAAGGAGCTGGATGTGGGTGGTGTGTCGTCCACATCATCGTCGATCACTACCACCCATCCACCCTGCAAGCAGATGCTCGCAGCAGTGGTGGTGGCACTCGTCACCATTGTCGTCACCCAGCATCGGTGTTCCACCCACAAGTCCACCCCATGAGCAGTTGCTCGAGGAGCTGGGTGTGGGTGGTGTGTCGTCCACATTGTCGTCGATAGCTACCACCCATCCACCCTGCAAGCAGATGCTCACAGTGGTGGTGGTGGTACTTGTCACTGTTGTCATCACCCAGTGTTGGCATTCCACCCACAAGTGCACCCCTCAAGCAGTTGCTCAAGGAGCTGGGTGTGGGTGGTGTGTCATCTGCCATGCACACTCACAATCCACCCTACGAGCAGCAGCTCATAGGCATGGACCATGTGTGTGTGATGTGTTGCACTGTACTGCCAGGAGATTACATTGTTAGTGATGCAGCAACAGCAAGGTGTCGAGAAGCACTTACCTTGCAGGTATGCCCCTTCATGGGTCTCCCAGCACCCCTCTACTGCCCATAACCTTCTCTATATTCATAGTTTAGATCCTAGATAAAGATCAGAAGAGAAAATGGTAAAGAAAACCAAAATAAAAGTACCAGGAGTGGCACAAACAATGATTGGAGTCATTCATGGCCACAGTCTGCATTGTCTCCAAGATCATCGTTTGGGATATGGATCCCACATCCTGGAGAGTAGTAGAGGACAAAAGACAAAGACAGTAGATGAAGAGGGAGGAGTGGAGGCAACACAGGACAAGCAGGGAGTGCGATGGTGATGCCCAAAATCAACGACAACCAAGGCTGCTATATTTGGACAGCTAAGTCGCTCAGAGCTGCTCAAAGCTGCTCAATACGGCTCGCAGCTCCGAGCCGAGCTGTTAGCAACACTAGAAATGGCCCAGGGTTTGCTGATGTATTTGGGTGCACCTGTTCTCCTTTTATACAACAATATTGTTTGAATGGCTTCAACAGGCTTGTAGGATGTTTTTGATTGACCTGATATCCTTTATGACACACTGAACATATAAGGCATGTGGGTATGGGGCATTTGAGTTCTGGAATACATTTGATCAGTGCATTGGGGTGAGGGGGTTTGATATGTCAGCCTTGGTCAAGCATCCATCAAATTCAGCAAGTCATTGAATTTCTTCTGCAAATCTAGGGGTGGTTGCATATGCCTATGTGAATTCATAATATGCTCTTGTACTCCAGGGGGGTTTATGATAAAACCACACTCCCTACATATCACAATGTTGTGCTCCATCTTGATTGCCAAGCCATATCTCCAAAGCAGGCCTTGTGCCATCTCTGAGAATAATGTGTCCACAGATCAAGCCTGGCTTTGATGGACAGAGTGCAAACTTGTGGGGGACACATGGGGTTGATTGTTGCTAATATGAACACTCTCTGGGAGTTCTGAAGTCAATGACATTGCAACTGTCTCCATGGAGAGGGCATGAGAGAGCATGGATTTTACTGCTGGTGCTGACAATATTGGACATTCAAGAGATGTATCTTCCACCATCATGACTTGCTTCTCAGTGTTATGATTGACTTCTGGCATCAACATGACAGAGACAGTGGCATATGTCCCTCTACACTCCAAACAATGTGCATATGATACAATGAGTTTCACAGCACCAAATTCATCTTATCATCATACCTTGAATACATCTGCATTTAAATATCCCATTTTACACATTAGGCAACAGAGCCTCCCACTTTGTTGTGTTATAGTGTATATGGACCACTGTGTACCCCCAATGCCAGAAATTCACACCCCAATTCCCCCCTTTTATATATGTAAATTCATACCATTATTAGGGTCTACAAGTACTGAATATAATACCTGGAGGGAATAAATACAATCCACAGAGGGAATAAATTTCATCCCAGAGTGGTATATCTTACAGATGATGCCATGGTATCATTTTCATTTTTTAAATTTACAAACCCAAGTGGTGAAATTCATGTCAAAAATTGCACATTTAATACCCTGTCATTTTACCATGTCATAGACAATTCATCCACTCCAGGTGGGTATTTGATAGGTTATTCAGTAACCATAGAACATTTGCAATATATAAACTTATCTAAATTCATCCATTTGAAAGAACTAATTCACCCCTCAAGATGCGGATTACAACTCATTGAATAGCTACTATTGTTGTCAGTAGAATTGGCCTTTCCATCCTCTTCCTCAAGCTACCCCAAATATGACTCATCCTAGTAATATTCCAGGCCATCCTCAGCTTCATTGTCACCGGCTCCGTCATAGCCACCAGCCCCATCTAAACCACTGGCCCCATCATAGTTGCTGTAGTCATCAGTCCTGTCATCATTGCCACCCTGGTCATCATCATTGCCTGACTCATCACTGGCCCCATTGTCACTCTTGTTTTTGCTACTAGCTCCATCACTGCCATTGTCACTAGCCCCCTCATCATAATCATTCCCATCATCACTTCCTTTGCCACCCTTGTTCCATTCCCTATCATGATTTGTCTGATCTCCCAGATATCCTCACCTGCATGCATATGTGTGTTTGTTCTTGAGATTAGATTTGAGGAATTCTTCGATAGGCAAACCATGTGGGAACTTCTTGAAATGGCTGTGACACTGTCATGCCTAGAGTATAGTATTTTTAGGTAGGAAGATATGATGTGTAAAAAGTAAAAAGTAGAAGGGAAGGACACATACAGCTCCAATAATCTTGCTGATAGGTTCTTTGGGTTGGCAGTGCCACACTACTGCACAGTTGAGCCCTGCTTTGGCTGATAGGTCCCATACAGCTGTTACACTCTGTTCCACTTACCTCAGATCCAAGATCTGAGAATACCCAAAAAAACCCAAACTTGATGTGTTTTACTTATTTGAAATACTTATTTGAAATTACTTCTAGATACAGATCATAGCTTAGTTACTTACACAATGACTACTTTGGCAACCTCTCAGCTTCTCAAAACATCACTGATCCCCAAGCACATACTTAATATAAATGCTTAGTTACTTTGTTTGTATTCCACAGTTCAAATATTGAATCTAGTCAATCTCCTTCTCAGCCTTCATTCCCTTTCTTCGTTTGGGTTCCCAAATTGATCCCAAACTACCTTCAACTTACAACTTCCTTGAAATCGGGACACTGTAACAGGTGAAGGGTGCAATTTCTTACAAGTTGAAGCCAAGATCATGAGCAACTCAAAGGAGGTTGTATGTCTCCCCGTCATCCACATTCCCAATGGCATCTTGGAGGTTGAATCCATTACTGGCAACTCCTTTTTTGGGGTGTGGTATCATTGTTGTAACATGTTCCTTCATGGCCAGAGTCATTTGTGAGGCATTGTTCTCAGCTGCAAACAGGAAAAAGAAGTACAACAATAAGCAAAAAAAATGGTATGTGGATATCGACATGCCTTCCAGTTTTTTCAATTGTGCATCATGGCTTTCCTGTGCACTGGAGGATATGGCTATGTTTTGGTTGCAATAAGTGATCATCATGTGAAACAACAAAGTACCAACCTCATTTAGAGTTCTTCAGCAATTCCCACTTAATCTTGTGGTTTTCCTTTGTGCTGGGGGGTACAGCTATGATTTTGTGGATGCAATAAGTGATTGTTGGGCAGGAGGACAAAGCACAGACCTGGTTTACAACCCTTCAATACTTCCTGTTTGATCTTTTTGTGGTTTTCCTTCGTGCTATGAGATTCAGCTGTGTTTTTGGATGCAATAAGTGATTGTCACACAGGAAGACAAAATTCAAGACCTGGTTTACAACACTTCAACAATTTGTGCTTGGTTTTTGCAGTGGATGTGCTTGCTGTCAATTTCACCTTGGAGCCAGATGAAGATTTAGCTGAGTGAGACTTTGGGGCCATTGATCTCATCATGGGGAACAACAAGGTGAAGCCAGTTTATAAGCATGAGCAGAGATATGTTCCATCAACAAGCCATACATGGATGGGGAAATTGTCCATGCAGTTAGTTACCTGCAACACTTCTAGCTCAAGGGTCATGTTGATCTGAGAGCGGCCATGACCTGCATTTATGCACCCAATGGATTGAACAGGAATAATTATCATTAGGGAACTGCACAGGTTTACCCACGGGTTTCCCACGCTTTTATTTCCTAATTTATTCAATGGTTTTTGCATGAAAAATGATGAAAAAATGGTTTTCTGGAAGCTTTTTGTTGGCTCTTTGTGATCCAGCACGTAAAATAATATTTGAGTGCCATTTCTCAACTGATAATGTCACCCAAATATTACTTTATGTGTTGGATCACAACAAGCCAACAAAAAGCTTCCAGTAAACCATTTTTTCATCATTTTTGATGCAAAAACCATTGAATAAATTAGGAAATAAAAGCGTGGGAAAACCGCGGGTAAAACCCGTGCAGTTCCCTAATTATCATGTGACCACTTGGCATGGATCTTCCATAACTTATTGATCCTGCCCATATTAATGGTGAAATGGTTCTAGTGCCAGAAGAGCAGTGATTTGAGCGTTGGCAAGACATAATTTATGTACTTCAGTAGAGATGCTTGACATTCAACCACTTAAGGTCAGATCTTGCATGATGTACAGAACCTGTGTACAGATCAGACACAGTTCTAGTGCCAGGGGATGGTTGGATCATGCACAACATACTGTAAATGGCCTGTCCATACCCCTGCTTGCAGTGAACAGGTTTGAGGGGTTTGAGGGCAAAAGATGCAACTGGATCTTGAAGATTTGCAAGGGTGCAGATGGCAAGGATAAAAGTCGTCAGTTCAGTCAAGAAGAAAATCCCAACACCCACCAACACACAATGCCCTCCAGACATTTTTGGCAAGCAATCTCCTGTAAATCTCCTCCCCCAGCAAGGTGCATAGTCATCATCAACAGTGAGACCAATGATTATACTCAACCAGGAAACCCAACAAAACACCTAAAAGGGGCTTCATATGGTATAACACAGGTTAGAGGAAGATAGTGAGGTGGTACTGAATATCGAGATCTGGGTCAAGGTTGGGGGGGTTAATAGCAAGGGATATCAAGGGATATCAAAGAGAGTATTATGAGAGGAGAGATGATGGGGATGTAATGAGCAAGGTAAAAGCAAGGTGAATACGATAATATTGAGGTAGAGAAAAGGGTTGGGAGGCTCAATATAGAGGTGCAATGATTTCAAAAAACTTCAAACTAAGATGGAATACTTGGACTCAAGTGTACAATCACTTGAATCAGACCACTGGGATGATAATGCAAATGATATTCCTTTGAAAAAGTACCTAATACAATGTTTATATGACATGTGAAACATAGTACTAAAAAGGAAATTGAACATGAGGCCTACATGAGGCAGGATGAGAACAGTAATATGGGGCTAAATAGGATGGGTAAATGATGAAATGATGTGAATGCGAGACAAATGAAAGGGTATCATGTGGTACATACATGTGTTCCCTTTGAGGAGTCTGAATGATGTCACAAGGTGTGGGGGTGCAGTATGAATGTCTGATAATAATGAATACAGCTGCCAAAATGCATGAAGTATGTTCAAAGTTCAATCAAACTTGTTCGAAGTCGATCAATGAAGATTGCGATGATCAAGGAGGGTTTAAAGACATTTGTAGGGCTTGTAAATTGATCGAGTCATATGTCTGGACTTGTAGCAAATATTGTGAAGTTGTTCAAAGAAGCTTGATGAAGATCAAGCTCAATTGAAGAGCTTAAGCATTATCGAGGGTTTGATATTGCTGTTCGCAGTTGATCAAATGAGGTTTGGAGGGGTCGTACAAGGTATGGGAAACTTGTGCTAGTGCTCAAAGTTAGAATAAAGATGTTCAAGGGGCTCAATATTGCATGCTATTGCTCGAAAATACGACCAATGTTGTTCGAGGTTGATCAAGGTCAATTGGACTACTGTATAGACCTGTTATTCTCAATGCGAAATGTACTGGTGTGTGTCCCAAGTACTACCTGCGATGTGGACATATCACCGAATCTGAAAGTGAGGGCTTATATCCAAACAATGATGGAGAAGCTGCATCACTTATAGAAAATCAAGCTGGATTGCCTGAATCTCAGCATGGCATCATCAAGTCGAGTCCTCCACCACCAGCCAGTGGCCATGTCAACCACAGTGTGTTGAACAACAATGGTGAGTTTTTTCTCAAGGAAAGATGTGCAAGAACTGAATTCTCAGTTAGCTGAAGCAGCCTGCAGAGCTCAAGTCAGTGTGGATAAATGGAATGCTTCTGGGGTGATGAATACTGACATTGTATTGTTGTTGGGAAACAAGATGAGAAAAAATTTGTTATCATTATCCAGATACTGACCTATAAAATCTTTTCAGGAAACAACAAAGATTGAAGTCCACATTGAAGGCTCATACTGTTCCAATCCAACTATCAATGTTATGTGGTCTAGGGGGTTTGAACCCTTAGAGCTGGGACTTAGGCAGTTTTACTCTTGTGAAGGGGCTCATCAGAGGGCTTTACTGCTGCCCTAACTGCTCTAATGTAGATCATGCAGGATGATCTATTTGACTGGTCATACCTACCCAACTTAGGTTGCTGAGGGAGAGTCTATCACATGTGAGGAACATGCTGGATACCAGACTTGCTCTGGGCCTGTCCAGACTGACTATGCTTAATCAGCAGATGTGACTCTGAACAGGTGGGTGATCAATATGGGGATACACTTCATGATGATCTGGTTGCCACCTCCGTAATCATGTGACATTTGGCACAGGGGCCAGTGCATGGCCAGTGGTGCACTGGACTTTGATGAGAGCCAGTCTGAAGCCATCACTAGATCACTATTTGGAATCAGTCAGCGGTCTCCAAAGATAACATTGAATTGCCAAAGTTCAATGCTGAACTAGTGCAAGTCAAAGGGAGAAACCATGAGCAGGAAATTGAGGGCTACAAAGGGAGAACAGAAATTTCATGTCCAAGTAAAGAAGAGTAGGAAGTAGTCCATGGCAATGAATGTATACAATTGCAAGCTGCATTGATAGATGAGCACCAATTCTGCATCTGAGCCTCCTTTGTCCACAACCTCTTACTCTTTGTACAATGATGGATACTCTTCTGCATCTTCTGCTACTTCACACTCTCAATGCTCCTCAATGGAATTCCTGTTTAGCAACTACCTTAGGACAAGTGGTGCTAACAGAAATGGGACCATTTCCTCCCCATTCAACATGGGAGGACCTGTGTTACACAGATCTGGAAAGACATTCTGGCATCCCCCAACTGATGATTGCCATGCTTTGACACTGATCAAAGGTTGCAAATGCCTTATATCTCAAAACAACACATTAGCCATGACATCTGAACAAGGAACAACAGTTCAATTTAAAATACAAACAAAAATCAAAATCTACAGTCAGATCAGCAAGGTCATTCATCATGGGTGAATAAGAGATATGTACAGTCATTAAATCCTGATATTGGTCAGGTCATAAGCAGTATTTGGGGAGGGGTCAATCATGGTAAGGTCTCGAGGATAAGAAACATGGTGTAAAGAAGCAACATGGGATAGAAGTCAGGGAGTAATGAGAGCTTGTCCAAAATGGTCATAGAATGTCTTCATAAAAATGAGTAATCTCACCCTCAAGCTCCTGTTCTGTCCATTGCAGTTTCTTTGCAAGAATGATTCGGGGGACTTCTCCTTTCCATGCTGTCATCACCTTCTTCAATGCATGTAAATATACTGATCTGGGCTCCCAATGCACATTCCCAAGACCATGATTGGTTGTGCCAAAGTCTGCCACCAGCAATGATGCAGATGCTCCACCTGGGAAACAGGCTCTGATGAGTTCTTGATGATCATCACTGGTACTGGTTGTGACCCATGTTTTGAGAGCAAGAAGCTCAAACCTAAAGCTAAGCTCAGCCAGTTCCCAAAGAATTTCTTCATGTTCATGGTTGCCTAATGAAGTGATGAGGCTACCATTCCATATCATTTGACTGTCATTCAATTCTACAAAGCCAACTCCATCTGCCATCACAGAATCATCCATAAATTGCTGTGCAGTCTCCCACAGTTTGCTGCTTTTCATACTTGAAGAGCCTGCTTTCTTTTCACCTATGAGCTCAAAGGCGAGAAGGTTGTGCTGAAGACTATTAGGGCTCAGCAATGCAGTGGAATTGTGAGTGCTGACCTGGTAGATCATAGCTGTATGAAATTTGAGCCAGCTTTGAAAATAAGCATCTTGATGTTCTGTTTTGAACTGCAAGGAACAAAGCAGACCTAACCCTCTGCCATTGCAGGTGGAGGATTTTGGGGAGTGAAATCTGAATGAGCCTTTCACCAGCTCAGAATTGGTGGTGGTAAGAACAGGCTTTCAAGATCTTCAAATTTATTCTGCCCACTTAGTGGCATCATGGGAACATTGGAATTCTTTTTGGCATCTGTAGCCATGGACATGTAAGCCGAAACACTTATTCATTACAATAGAAACCTACATGGGCTATAAAGCTGCCTGCATGCTTCACATTTTGCACTCTCCTTGTGTGGCAGTGGAATGATACTGGTTTCAGCACAGATGGACCAAAATGGATTTGGATACTGCAGATAATGTTGGACACGTCTTGCTATCACTCGATATTTGTTGATGTGATCACCATTTCCACAATAGATAGTGGGATGTGAAGGATGAGTGGCTGGGCTGAGAGGGGTGAGATCTCCCAGTGTTTGGACATGTGCAAGTGCCCTCACACACATTGAGGAGAGTGCTGAAAATGGCCTCACAAGCCAAACTGGGATGCCAGCCCAGAAAAAGGCATCGCACACCATAAGATCCATAGTAAAAACCCCCATAACTCTCACTGTGATAGGAGGATATGTCTGTGTGGGTGTGGATGGTTCATAACAAGAGGACGGAGTGAAAGTAGTTGTAGTAGTTGAGAAGAGCTGTTAACTCAACAAAAATCCTCTGTGTTTCATGTACAGTGAGTTGCATTTGATGAAAGTTTGTTGAAATGAATTCGACATGATGTAAAAGATTCTCCAAAGTGACAATAAGCTGGGAAATGAGGAGTTCCTTTGAAAACTCTGATTGTATGGCATGTTCATGAATAGTGTTTGAAAGTCCAGTCTATTGGACCGAAAAAAGACCATGGACTGAACTGAACCGGACTGATGGCAACCGGACCGTCGGTTGCGGTTGCCCTAACATTTTCATAAGTCCGGTTCACAGTTCATCAATGGTAGAATATCTCAATGGACCGCCCAAAGACCGACTGCAACTGGTTGTGGACTGGA
>QLOK01010338.1:0-21984 GCA_003313805.1 Tricholoma flavovirens
CATCTCGCTGTACGCTGCAATCGATCCGCTGTCATGATGTAGTATGCCAGGTAACGGTCTATGATCCTAACAACTTTGGACGGTGGAACATCCTTCGCGAACAAGTCAGCGTGACGCTATGCGTAGAGTAAGACATCATTGCAGGCAAGCATCTGCTACACGACTAACTGGTGTTGCACCACCATTTCCGCCAACAAAAACTAAAAATGGGAAAGTGTATTCAGCGACCGCAGGGTCCCAGTAACAATGTATGACGCACTGTTCCAGCCTTTGTCCGTTGCGATCACCCCAAAGTCCTTTCCTTGGGCCTCTGCGCACTCACGAACGCAACCCGAGACGCCACCCTTGAATTTGTGAGGACTCCTTACACCCCGATACCGATTCTCCAACTGCACCGCAAGACCTACGGAATCCCCAACGCCGTATCGACACCCTATAACGAATTAACAAATCAACAAGGGATAGAACCGCAGGGTAAGATGGTTCAGAGCGTACAGGTTGTTCCAACACACGATTTCACTGTTCGAAGACTCTTGCCATATGCATGTCCACTTTCAAATCCAGCTGCATTGAGTTCTGTGGGTAGCGTGGTGAGGGTGCGATTGAGGATTAGTGTTAGGAACAACGCTTTCTAACCTTCCCATATATCTGGCAAATCATCCTTCGTGGCTCCAAACATATCAATTCGCTGACCGCCCGTGATCTGAAGGCCTCCGCCGTTACTATACTTAAATACAGGTTGAAATGCAAGAATAACTCACCTTCGTGTACAGCCCATACTTCTTAGCAACTTGACCGATGGCGATAAGGCCTTCAGGAGTGACTTCACCAGCAGCGATTCGTGGAATAACGCTGAACGTTCCATTGCGCTGAATATTTGCAAGAAATCTGTCGTTCGTGTCTTGGTTTTGGTGATGTACGGGATTCATGACATGTTCGTTGTACCTATCTAGTGTGTCAGCTCCATATACATTAAATAATGAACAGGATAGGCTAACAAGCTGGACAAGATGCTACCAATTGCAGGTTTGCATATCTCACACCCGAGAGCGTCTTTCTTCACGCCGCAAGTACTCATGATTTCGAAAAAGTCTTTGAGTTTCTTGACTTTGACGACGCTAAAGAGATCCGCGCGAGACATGGCAAAATGAGGGCAAAGGATATTGTTGAGCTGATGACCCGATTTCTTTAATTGAGTGTTGAATACTTTCGTCACCTGGTAGATAGTTAATCAAACAGTAACCTTTTGAGAATTTGAGTTACCAGAGGCATACACCCTCCACATCCTGTACCGGCCTTGGTCTTGGTCTTGAGGTCTGCAAGAGATGTGCAACCTCCTTTAACCGAGTGAAGAAGGTCACCCTTGGCCACATTCTGGTGCAGAAACATCGATATCGACGGCATGAAGAATACTCAAGGAAGGCACTCACGTGGCAGCTACAAATTTGAGTGTCATCATCAAGGTCATCTCCGTCGTCAGCGTCTTTGTTCTTCGCCCCGATGATAAAGTCGGAAGGAGGAACCTCCAGCGATTTCTTAGCAACAGTATTAAGCTTACACTAACGTATAGGAAAAGAAACAAAATAACCTTCTTTTTTACAAGTGCAACAAGTTTCACATAGTCGGCGACATCCCCGATCATCATACCACCTAAGAGGTGCTTCCCATCGGCCGTAAAGATGTATTTCTTGTATGTGGCGCTGAAAGGATCTTTGTAGACCAGACACTTGATTGGTTCATCTTGTTTACGTCCTCGCTTCCCGACAGTGCCAGACTTCGTGGTCTGCAAGCTAGGATCTTCAATGGAAATTTGGAGCACAGCCTGACCCTTGTCTGTCTTTGAACCAGCAGGCGGCTCGATCTTGGTTGGTCGACTAGTGGAAAGTCGTTGGTCTGCAAAGAAGTCCCCAAAAGAAGCAACATCGACACCCATTAGCCTGTAGAGTACATTCAAGTTAGTAACGAGAAGAGTGTCAACAAGAGCAACAAACTTCAATTTAGTACTGAGGTCGGGCGAATTCATTTTCCTGGGAGCATGCGACTTGGCCTGGGTGAAGTTGAACGACAGTATATCGGCCATTTCGACTGTTATACCAAAGGCGGTCAATGCTACATACGAAGCCAAAACGTATGGACACACTTCCTGGCGCAATAAGTCCATAGGTGTTTCCTTGCCAACTGGCACACTCTCCGATGGCGTACACATCTCTGGCGGAGGTTTGCAAATTGTCATCGACGATAACGCCACCTTTTGCGCTGCACTTGACTCCACTAGTCTTTGCCAGCTCGTCACGAGATTGAATGCCGATAGCATAAATGACAATATCAGCTTCGTGTGTAGTTCCGTCTTGAAGAGTAAATCCAATGAAGACCTCAATGCTAGGTTCGTCATCCGCAGGACGAGTCAGTTGTGCCGTCGGCGAACAGTTCGTCAGAACTTGCACGCCCATTGTTTCAATCTTATGAAGCACCATTTCCCCCGCTTCATCGTCCAGTTGTCGAGACAAGGGAAACGCCTTGCGGTTTATGATGCTCACGTGAGATATCCTTCAGAGGTTGACGTTAGCATTCGTACATTTTCTCGCAATCACACTTACGTAGGCAGATCGTAGGCCGCTTTCGCAGCTTCCAAGCCAAGGAGACCGCCGCCAACGACAACGGCTCTGGTAACGTCTGCCCTGTCAGCGTACTCCATTATGGCGTTCAGATCTGAAATGTTTCGATAAACAAAGACGCCCCGAGTTTTTATGACCATCTCCGGGGAAACGTAGGGAGGGAGACAAGCGTTTGACCCAGTGGCAAGGACACATTTGTCATATTTGAATGAACGGCCTTTGTCAGTGTAAGCGAGATGCTCCTCTGGAGATATTGAGACGACAGTTTCCCCGAGGTGGTAAGTAAGTCTGTCGGGTTGTTGCTCTGCGTACCAGGATGGAGGATTGAGGTAGAGTTGTTCAACCTAAGAAGAGATAAGTCAAAATTTGACAAAAGTTCACCTAATGCTCACGTTTCGGTGTTCAAAGTATTCGGTCAACCTACGGGATACGTTAATTGATCTCGGTGATTAAGAAACAGCCGAGCTGTCGTGGGAACGTACGCAACACGATTGTAGGCAAGGTGAACTTCTTCACCACACGTAACAATGAGATACTTTTTCTCATCGTCTAGATTGATTAACTTTTCGATGAACGCTGTGAGTGGAGCATTGCTCGAAAATGGTAATCGTGAAGGTCGCTGGCCGCATACCTATGCCAACCATTCCAAGGCCCACTGCCAGTAAGAAAAAGTCAACTTCCGGTGTAGACACTGTTCTCGATTCCGCTTACCCACAAATACTACTTCCCGACCCGCAAACTCTGATGACATTCCATCCATTGCGAGCATATCATCATTGAATCCTTGAGTCGCTGTTGACTGGGAAGGCATTGTGCTACTGCGTAATGGTAGAGAGATACGAAGCCAAGGACTTCCTGATCAGAAAAGGGATAGCCTAGGCACGCTCACAGAAACTGGAGAAAGGCATAGATAGCGCTGTGAACATGACAAGCGCTTCCGTAATGTGACGACAGGATCAGAAAGGAATGGAGATCGACAGTCTAGGCCTTAGGAGCTCGAGATAGGCTATAGCTAGTACTAGCGCCGTTGGCGTGACAGGATTTTGAACAGGATCAGTAAGGGATCGATATTGGCAGTCTAGGCTCAGTAGGAGCTATGGAGCGGGACATCTACTGCTAGTCACCAGCCTCTTCAGGCTACTTTTGTGCAAACAATACTGTGCCTGTATTGAACTTTTGTCTTTCTCGGGCGGGCAGATCCGAGAGCGGAGTGCGAAAAAGAGAAATGGGTGGTTGTTGATAGCCAAATATCTCTTTTTCGAACTCCGATTCGTCCTCCCTCGGATCTGCCCGCTCGTGATCGAGACCACCAAAGTGTTCCTTTTGATGAGAGCTATCGACTGTTCTCAAAATTGACGGAGTTATAAATGTTGGTCATATAAAATTGGCCATGTGTGACAGATTCATTCAACAATGTGACTTGTCTATGGTGAAGAAATGGTATAAAAGGGTGAAAATGAAATTTGTCCTTCATTTGGATGCTGTTCTTATGTCAAACATTGGGTAAAAGTATGTAAACTTAACAATTGAAGTAGATCGACTGTCATCTACATTTTGAAATTTGTAGTCTGGCTACGGGAGACTAGTAAACTTAAAAAAAATTCCAGACCCAATTTGGCCACTGCAGTCTGTCAGTGTCCAAAGTTGGTGGTCTCCCTCTCCATACTATACTAATAGTGATAGCGCCGTTGCCAGCTTCCGTAATGTGATAACAGGATCAGAACGCGGTGGCAGCCGGTGGGAGTCAATTTAAGTTTGAAAGCGCCGCCATCAAATGATTGTTTTCTTCAACTCCACGCCCGGGCCGCCAAGAGTCTCCACTGGCAAGCCTTTGCCAGTTGGCTGCCTGGGACGCCTTATATTTCTGCAACGTTATCCGACCGTGCCTTCAGATCGTAACTCTGCTTCGCCGAAACCTTGCCAACTTGTCTAGCCAGTGATTGCCACATAGGATTTCAGGCTTCAGCCTAGCGTTTAAGTTCTTTGTCAATAGACGACTGATTTAACTTACCATGAACCTTATCATCTCACCGCCGCCATCCTTATCTCTGCTTCGAATCGCAACCTGTCACTAACCAAAAGGTGTCAATGACTTACTTGACCATGAACGGTTGAACCATCCTTATCTCTGCCTCGAATCGCAATCTGCGCGGCGCATGCCGTCACTACCGTGACAACTTGAATCATCTCACCATCTCGTCGGTTTTCAGCTGGCAAGACCGAAGTCGTGCCTTCAAAAATTTCTGTGGAAGATATATTCTGTTAAGTTGTGCACACTGGCATGGGGATTTCTGGAACTGCCATGTCGTCCTCCCCAGACTCTGAACGCGTAATCACATCCTCCGAGCGCAATGAATACGAGGTTCGGGCTGATGGACCTCCATCCTTCAAATGGTCCCATCTTTGGGGGAAGCCAATAATTAATCCAGTCAACCTGAAGAGCTTCACACTACCAATCTTCAATCTTAACAATCCCTACTCCAGAGTCTTCCATCTTAGCTGGCGTGAGTAAGAAATATGTATTTCGCTAGGATTACACTGATATATTCCATACATACCTTCTGGCAGTGGGGTTCTTCGTCGCCTTCTTATCGTGGTTCGCCTTTCCACCTTTGAATCCCGAAGCTATCAGAGCCGACTTGAAATTGACCACTGCCGAAGTTGCCAACTCAAACGTTCTTGCCTTAACGGCCACCATTCTTGTCAGATTTTCTGTTGGTCCCCTCACTGATCGATATGGCCCAAGAAAAGTAATGGCTGGTCTCCTTGTCCTTGGGGCGATACCCTCTGGGCTTGCAGGAACCGCTCATAATGCCGCCACCTTATATGTGCTGCGGTTCTTCATCGGTATCCTCGGCGCCACCTTCGTTCCCTGTCAGGCTTGGACTTCTATCTTTTTTGACAAAAACTGTGTCGGCACCGCTAATGCCCTTGTTGGCGGCTGGGGTAGGTCCTTTCGTTTTGCCTCATGTGGTTTGTTTCACTAAGGCACCCTTTTCTCCCCGTTTCTTAGGAAATATGGGGTTTGTAAACTTTTGACCATAACTGAAGTTGCACTGAATTGTATGGTTTTTCTCAGAGGCGGTGCTACGTTCGCTATCATGGTGTCTCTTTATGCTAGCTTGCGTTCCGATGGCCTTTCACGACATTCTGCATGGAGAGCTGCCTTTGCCATTGTCCCGTATGTGACTTCATCCTAGCTGATTTCCTTACTGACTGGATAGTCTTCAGGGCCCCTATTTTGTTGGTCGTTGCTGGCTTGACTTTGTACTATGGTCAGGACCATCCAGCCGGGACTTGGTCCCAGCGTCATCGCATGCCTGCCACCGCTATTTCCGTGCGGCAAGGTCATGAACTCTACCTAGACAGAAACGAGAAAACCGAGTTGAAGATGGATGACAAAAGTCTTGAAGCAGGCGTCACCATCCAAGAGGTAGCGGTTGTTGACACAGAACTTGAACGCATTGTGAAATCTCCCGTCGACGTTGCCGTGAACGAGGCTCTGACGTTCAAAACTGCTCTCGAAATTCTCGTCAACCCTCTCACATGGCTTCCAGCGTTCGCCTATCTAACAACATTCGGTCTCGAACTTGCGATTGATGGGCAAATGGCCAACATCTTCTTCGCCCTCTATAGCAAAAAAATCCATGGATTTGATCAAACGAAAGCAGGATATTATACTTCGGTCTTGTGGGAGAATCTTTTTACTTTTCGCCGCGTGGTACTCAGTGTTTGATTCCAGCGGCTTCCTGAACCTTGTAACCAGGCCTTTCGGCGGTTTTGCGGGTGACTGGATTTATAAATGGTTCGGAACGAAAGGGAAGAAGTATTGGACGCTATTCTGTGGCCTGGTCATGGGAGCGACGTTCCTTGCAGGCGGTGTCTACCTTGAGAACAACCCGAAGACTTCGCAATGTGAGCCACTATCTATCTGTAGTATAACCAGGGTTCACCCGATATATTTAGTGTCGATGCTGATGGGCATCTTCTCCGTTGCGGCCATCTTCTCGGAGTTTGGGAATGGCGCCAACTTTGCCTTGGTGCCACATTGTAACTCGTATAACAACGTGCGTTCAGATGTTAGATCGGCTAAAGTATGTATACTTATAAGTCATCATAGGGTGTTATGTCGGGTTTAGTAGGATCTTTCGGCAGTCTAGGCGGCATTATTTTCGCCCTCATATTTCGGTTTGAAACCAACTCAGGAAAAGCGATTTGGGTTATTGGTTCTATATGCATGGCCATTAATTTTGTTTTGTTGGCCATTCCTGTGCCTAAGTATTGATTAAATATGAATATGGCTTAGTACCTGGATTGGGTGGTCCCCTTGAGGATGCTTATCAGCTCACTGGCACATGGATATCCGATTACACATCGTCCTAGCTTCAACGTGCTGTACATGTCATGTCGTTACCGAGTCCGCGCCTACGCACTTTCATAGCATCCCCGTGCCATTTACGACACTTCCCCCCCAAGTCCTCAGACGGCCGTTGCGTAGGGCGTATATATTCCGACAGTTCGTGAGCTCAGAATCGGCACAGCGTTATACTGAAATACCTTTACGAACGCCTGATTCCGTTAGTTACGAATTAGTTATTCACAAGAGCGAGTCAGGCATGTTGGTTGCCTTTGTTCGTCGTCTTCCCCAAATGATTATTGTGGCATTTGAATTAGAATGGCAGACGAGGATAGTGACCAAGTAAGGCTTACAACATCTTCTGCTGAGGCGTAGTACAGAAATTTAGCATTGGTATAGTACTAGCACCCGTGTGGTCACAGGAAATATCGCCCTGGACCCAGCAAGCATCGGTCGAGGCTCGCCGGAGAATGGGGAGGTCGTCCGACGAGTCTCTCTGAATCGGATCGGAAATCGGCATTAGCCCGCACATCGGAGGTCGTTGGCCGAAAAATAGTTCAACAAACCTGAAAATCTTCTTTCCCGATATGGATAGTCAGTGATGGGTACGCGGTGCAGATCTCAACATGGATCTGTAAGGACTATGTCTAATACGGAGGCAAACTTAAAAAAACATATGGATTTTGCCCGTGGAGTGTTATGCCAGTGGTATGTACTACTATTCCCTGATCCAAGTTGTCGATGGCTCAAGCTATGGGATATAAGGGGTTATGCATTTATGGGTCATCAGAGGTATGGGCTAGCCTATGAGGGGTTCGAACTGTACCTGGATCCCGTCGGTTGGTCCTCCTTATCGAGCCTATCAGCTCGCATGGATATCCGATTACATATCGTCTGGAGCTTCAACGTATTGTCATGACATTAACTCCGCATCTACTAGTATGCATTTTCAAAGCATCTCATTTACAACACTTCCCTCCAAGTCTTCAGATAACTGTTGGGTGCTGGTAGGACGCATTTGTTCCGACAGTTCGCGGCCCCGATCGAAAAGGTTACGAATTGGTTATTGACAGAGTTCAGTGTGTTGGTTTTCTTTGTTCTTCGTCTTGACCAAAGTTGATTACTATTGAAGTAGAATGACAGACGAAGAGAGTGATCAAGTATTGTCATCTTCCGACTCAGATGACCTGGGCCCAAGTAGTACGCCGTGCTCGTCTGTTCATTCTGATATAAACAAACCCAAAGAGCTGGACGGTTGTGAAAGATATAAAACCTCTCTGCCCAGCCCTTTCTTCCCACCATCACTCTCGCATCAAGAGTCACCAAGGCAATTACCAAGTGTCTTTGGCACACCCCAAGTCCCTCTGGAAAGGGCCTATTCACGAATCAATGCTCAAGATATGTACGCGTACCTCTTTGGAGATCATCGACGTATACTAAATGGCAGGGACTCCAGTGATACGCCAGATGCTTGGATTCCTCGCGACCCTCGATTGGTTCGATTGACTGGCAAACACCCCTTCAACTGCGAGGCAAAGCTGAATGATGTATTCGCGTCGGGATTTATAACGCCTGGCAACCTTTTCTATGTCCGAAACCATGGAGCAGTCCCTAAGGTTGACATTCAGGCGGCTGCGGAGTGGAAACTTGAAATACATGGGTACGAATTTTCCATTGATGTAACCTGAGACGTATTGAATGATTGTCATTCTCGCCAGATTGTGCTCTAATCCAGTAACATTTTCAATATCGGATCTACTCGACGAGTTTGAGATCGTGACAGTCCCAGTAACCCTCGTGTGCGCTGGGAACCGGCGCAAAGAACAAAACGTTGTCCAGAAATCGCTGGGTTTCTCCTGGGGAGCAGCCGGTCTTTCGACTGCACTCTTCACCGGAGTATATCTTGCCGATGTCTTGGACTATGTTCGCCCTTCTAAACAAGCGAAACATGTCATATTTGAAGGCTGCGATCAACTGCCAAACGGGCCTTATGGAACAAGGTATATAACAAATGCATTGTACAGATAATCATTTATTTCTGACAATACGTCTAGCCAACGAATTGGTCGGGCAAGGGACCCCCAGAGGAAAATGATGTTATCTTGGGCAATGAATGGTCTACCGTATGGCTTTTTTGTTGAAATTTATCCATAACCCTAATAACATTCTGTTAGACTTGAGCCAGATCATGGTTATCCTCTCCGCCTACTTGTTCCCGGAGAAATTGGTGGCAGGTCTGTCAAATGGTTGACAAGAATTGAACTCTCGGTAATCGAGAGCCAGCATCATCTCCACTTTCACGATAACAAGGTTCTGCCTATGCCCTTAAGACCGGAGAAGTTTCGAACTGAGAAGCAGTGGTGGCATGATCCCAGGTTTGTTTTGTGCGTTGTCGACCGTCTCATAACCTCACCCTGTTCATTCTGTAGATATATTATTAACCATCTCAATGTTAACAGCGCGATCGCTGTTCCCGATCATAATGAGATCCTAGATACCAAAGGGAGGAACCTTCAGGAACCCTACACACTGAAAGGATATGCGTATGCTGGAGGAGGTCGTAGGGTTACCAGAGTGGAAGTATCTCTTGACGACGGCACGACCTGGAGTTTGGCAGACATCGGGTATCCCGAGGACCTCTTTCGCGCTTTCGTACATACGGATCCCATTTATGGCCGCTTGGACCTCACTGACAGTGATTCGTGCTTCTGCTGGTGCTTTTGGTCGTTCGATGTATCGTTAGCAGAATTGAACGACTGCGATGTTATCTCTGTTCGTTGCATGGACGAGTCACTTGCGTTACAGCCGCGAGACATGTACTGGAATGCAACAGGTATGATGAATAATTGGTATGCCCTTCTACACAGGATGACCGATCCAACTGACTGATGCTTCGACATTGAGGTGGTTCCGAGTCTGCATTCGTAAGCTGGAGGGAGAAAGATTGCAGTTTGAGCATCCAACGAGTTCGTGATGGCATTCCCTTCCTCTTGTTATGACATGTTCAAGCCGTTTCAACTGCAGTGGCAGGGACTCAACCTGGTGGGTGGATGCAGAGGATCAAAGACGAAGGACAAGATCCCTCGAAGCCCATTTTTAGTTACGGTGCCTCGCCTCAGGATCCGTCTGAGAGTGTCAAAAGATCAGCTGCTGTAACTGTGTCAATGACGAACCCAGCTGTAAAGCGAAGCATTACTGTGGAAGAGTTACAGGCCCATAATACGAAGGACAAGCCTTGGTTTGTTGTAGATGGAGAAGTAGGATTTACATTTAACCTGCTTGACAATCTTCAACTAAATACTGGCAATCCAGGTCTATGATGGGACCGATTTCCTTGATAAACATCCTGGGGGAGAAAATTCCATCACTCTAGTTGCTGGGCAAGATGCTACAGAAGACTTCATCGCGATCCATAGTTCAGACGCAAGGAAACAGCTAGCTGACTTCCATATTGGGACTCTCGTTGGTACGCTCTCAAGCAACTCAATCCACCAGGAGGATGGCTCATCTAGCCACTGCTTCCTCAACAACAAATGGAAAAAAGTAGTTCTAACGAATATCGAGACTGTATCCTCAAATGCGAAGATCTTCAGGTTCGCATTAGACAGCCCCGATCAAGAGATTGGGTTACCTATTGGTCAACACGTCTACGTGCGTTTGAACAGGAAGTTCAAGGTAACGAACAGGACGGATCCCGAGGCCGCTCAAAGTGAACTGGTACAGCGGGCCTATACTCCCCTTTCGAGATTGCAAGATCGGGGGTCAGTGGACCTCCTCGTTAAGTGAGTCAACCGCGCCCTTCGAACTGCCAGGATCATGATATTCACCAACGACTCTAAAGAATATACTATCCGAATGCACTCTTCCCTCAAGGTGGACGTATGACACTCGGGTTTGCCGAACTCAAACCTGGTGACATCGTTGAGCTAAAAGGTCCGATAGGTCACTTTGTTTGGGGAAACCAGGGTATGGCACTCTTGGACGGCGTAGAGAGACGGGTCCGCGAGATTGGTATGGTTTGTGGTGGAAGTGGAATTACGCCCATCCTTCAAGTCGTTCGAGGGATATTTGGGGATTCATCTGACACAACTACGAAAGTCTCTGTGTTGGACGTCAATCGATTCGTCGGAGACATCCTTTGTCGAGACGAGCTGGATATTTTAGCTGCTGAACACCCGACACGTCTTGGGATCCACTATTCGTTGACTGGCAATCAAATCCCCCATGATTGGTCGTACTCTACTGGGAGGGTTACTACTGAAATGCTAAAGGCTCATCTTCCCGAAGCCGGTGAAGATAGAATTGTATGTATTTGTGGACCACCGTCCCTGGAGCAAAAGATCAAAGGTAGGCATCAGTACTTTATGTAAATTTGGCATTAGGCTAATGATTTTGTCGCAGGCTTCCTGTTAAAACTAGGATGGGAAGCGACACAAGTCGTGATATTTTGAGTAGTAGGGAGAATGTGACTTGGTAATGGATGTATTAACACAGATCAACGTTCAACAATAGTAACAGCCCAGTTCTATTAAGCGAGAAACTGGTAAATTGTAGCTGAACTAAACACGCCGCTTCAAGTTCATAACATACGAATAAAAGATCGTGTACCTCTTCCAGGCCGCTAATAGTAATATGTGCAGGGTCCTTCGAGAAAATTACAACGATGTACATCTGCCCTAACCAGTCTTGTTCTTACTCCTCTTGCCAACCTGTGCCTGGAACCCACTCTTAATCGCATTGACACTCCGTCTGCTGCCGCACGACTCGCATGCCATAAAGAATATACGATTCTCCTTAGTCAGCAGTGTGTCTGGCGATTTACATGTCTTACATGTCACGTATTCGACTATTCGATGGGTTTTTTGATTACGCCAGGGACGATGGTGATGGAAAGGGTAGACTTACCGATGTAACGTCGCAAGACATTCTCGACCTGCTTTTGCTGGAAACGACCCTTGATCACAAGCCGCCCTGCACCGTCTACGCTTCCTGTCGTGCCCATTTCGGAGAACAGGAATTGAATAACGTGTTCCGGCTGTGTGACAACGCATACTCATTAAATACACTTGGACCTGACACCAAAGACACTAACCTGACGATGCATCTTCTTGCATATGTCAGTGACGTTTGCGAAGATAGACTTCTTGTTTCCTTCACGATGGATTGAGGGCGGGGCGATGGTATATCGTTTTTGGGAGGAATTAGAAAGAAGAGAGGGGTTAGCCGTGTGTAGTGATGAGTAGAATCGTGTGAGCAGCTATTCGAAATATTAGCTGCTATGTTGAAAACGATGACAGGACACCAACTTCTTGATATGTGTAATCGCGGTCACTTTTTAACCATGCTTCGTTGCCCGCATCTACGCCAACGGGTGCATCATTTTGTGCAAAGGGATCTTCACCAAGCTCTGCCTCATCGTCATCACCCAGATGCACGATGTTGGTTAGCTCTTCGTCATCGTCCTCATCATCCAGGGCCATCGACGACTTGGCCTTCGATTCGTTGAGTTCCTTCTCAAATGCATCCAAATCGAAAGCAGTCTTCTTTTTAGTTGACTTCTTCTTTTTTTTGATGTCAGAAAAGTCAAGGTCCTCAGAAGCAATCGTCGGTGCGGCAGCCTCAGTAGCTGCTGCAATGGGTGTGGATGTACCTGAATCATCACCCTATACATACAAGCTATGATGAATCATGAATGGATGGAGGAAATGATAACCGACCAGATCCATAGGAATCTCTTTCTTCTTCTTTTTCTTCTTCACATCGCCGAACATCGCCTTGAAATCATCTTCCTCTTTCTTCTTTTCAACATTTCCGTTACCTGTTACCTTCATGGCCTCATGCGCCGTCACAGGCCCTAGATCTACTGCATCTCCGTTAAGTGTAGTGCTGTCGATGGTGTCTGGTGCTGGTTCGGTAGGATCTGCTTCTGCACCGAGTGGATCTTCGGTAAACGCGACTTGTTTCTTCTTCCTCTTCTTCAACGAAGGGTCAAACAGTGGTTTTTTACTTGCCATCGTAGTAGCGTTTCAGAATTCTGTACGTCTAGCTGTCTTAGTTAGATTTGAATTCCAACTCCGAAAACCGTGGTAATCTTGTACTAATTTGCCGAAAGTGCCCGAGTTTGCAAAAATCCAAGTTTGCAAAAATCGTTAGAGAACTCCTCGATGCTTGCTCGTCGAACCCTTACTCGTGCCGTCGCTCAGCCATCGCCGCTGGGCGCTGCGCCACAAAATGCCCGCAACATGGCTACTCTTCGAGAAATTGATCTGCGTCTCAAGTCTGTGCGCAACATTGAGAAAATCACCAAGGTATCGTTTACTTTCGAGAACATGGAAAAGCTTCATGTTCCAATCTTCGTTCTAGTCTATGAAAATGATTGCCTCGACCAAACTTTCGAAGGCCCAGCGGGCCATGCAAGCTGGCAAGCAGTATGGACTAGCAAACGCTGGTAAGGGCCGCCTATCACAAGACGTGCAACACCACTCTTACACCCACAACAGAGGTTTTCGCGCACTCACCAGCTGATAACCCAACTCCACGCAAGCTTTTCATTGTTGTTTCATCAGACAAAGGTCTCTGCGGAGGTATCCATTCTTCTGTCACCAAGGCCACACGCCGCGCGCTGGCCAACAGCCCTGACTCACCTTTCGCCTCGTCTTCCAACAACGGGGAGAGTGCCACAACACAGATAGACGCAGAGTCCCCAATCATGGTCATTGGTGATAAGTCCAAGGCGCAGCTCACGCGTGCGGTGCCTCAAAACCTTCGCTTGACGTTCAACCAGATTGGGCGTGACGTTCCAACATTTGCGGATGCAGCGGGTGTTGCGGACCTCATTTCAAAGAGCGGCGTCAAATACGACTCTGTTGTGCTCGTATACAATAAGTTCGTGTCGGCCATCTCGTACGAGGCGGGGCTTATGGAAGTCAAGGGCGAGGAGGGCCTGAGAGAGAGTAGTAGGTCTTCTGCACTTTTCCACTGTTGATTTTATGTTGATAGGGATATAGACGGATTCAAGGCCTACGAAAATGAGGATGATGTTACGAAAGATCTGGCTGAGTTCTCCCTGGCTAACGCCATCTTTGCTGCCCTCACAGAGGGCTATGCTTGTGAACAAAGTGCTCGGTATGTCTCTACCCCTCTTGTACTGTTCTTGGCTTGTAACCCATCATCCGTATGCAGTCGTAATGCCATGGACAACGCCTCTAAGAATGCGTCGGACATGATTGAGAGGTTGACAATGCAGTACAATCGTGGCCGTCAAGCCGCCATCACCAACGAGTTGGTCGACATCATTACTGGTACGGCTTTCTTATCAACTGGGTTCGAGCACGGACTTACATTAATATATAGGTGCCAGCGCGTTGTAAGCGGGGAAGGGCGGTACGAATAGAATTTGCTGTAGATATCCCATCGTTATTCACCAATGGAAACGCCTACAACACTCCGATGTCCAAGTTTAAGACCCGCAGAATTATAAAACTTTTGGCAGGGAGCCTTTTTGACATGGGGTTTGACTGACTCGATCTCACACCCCCAGCAGCGTAGAATGCGTACTTTCTCCGTAAGTTAACCCTGTGAGAAGTCACTGACTTGTGTTTGACCTTTTTTTAACTGATAGTATCATCTGAAAACGTTACCTCCAGGAAGGTAATGAGCGGTGGCAAATTCGGTATGTGGGAAGTCACCGCCTTTCTCCTTGCCTGCCCTATTTTTTTGACTGACTCCTTCCGGAATCCGGATGAAAATTTTGCAGTTGTCTAACGACGGCCCGGGACCCCCGACAAACACGTAGTAAAAACTCCTGCCATTAATACCCTTTACCGGAATAACATATGTGCGTAAGTAATTGTTGAAAGCTGAATAAGAGGCTGAACAACTGCTAGGTAGGAGCAAGAATATAACTTGAGTGCTAATCTAATCTATCGAACTGATATCTGGCAGAGACCTGGACATAGTACTAGCTGTTTGTTAGTCTAAATTTCATTTCAATCCGACTCCATCACCCAATCGCAAATGACCTGTTGCATCTGGGTCGGGGATATTGAACCGCACCATCTGTCTAATTACATTTAGCCGCGAGACGAATTCCGCTGGGATTGGATCGGTACGTATTCTACCGAATTTCGTTATTACAACCGAGCGCTAGTGTCAATGAGCGCTCGATGTCACGTACTTGACAAACATTGCACGGGCCGGCAACGTGACTCTTCGAGTCTTCGACTTTGCGAGTTGTCGGCATTATATTTGTTTCCTCCTTATTCTTGCAACTTGACGTCAAGGGCACTCCTTGGTGTCAGTGTTTCACCCTTCCATACAGAGTTTTTCTCTTGTGCCTGTACGTATACATCCGTCATCCCAATCTAGCATTTTATGATCAGACGCAACCTCCCGACCCCGAAGTTTGCGGAAAATTCTTCAGAGATTGGTACTCGAATTGCCATCGACTTGGTTTACGTTCACTTGCGAGTGGGGTTGGTCAAGTGTCAAACTTTAGTTAGTCATTGGACCCGCATGGTTTTGTCGGCAGGATTTCTGCTGCCAGAAGTGACTCGGACTTGAACCTGTCGTTGCATGTGCTGTGTCGTCACCACTGCTCGCGCGTTGTTTTGAGGTCCTTTCCACCATCCTATAGAGAAGTTTCCAGGTCCGCCCGGTCATCTTGGCTTGGGTTGTCAGCCTGTGCCAACGTCATTACAGGACACGGTGCGTTCTACACCCCTGGCATGCCAAGCAAAGCGTGTTGGATTAAACCGAAGCACCCTCAATAATACTGATAGAACGTGTTCTTGGAAGAGCTCGTTCCCACGAGTGACTCACTTTATGGTGCAGCTTGAACGCGTGGCGTGTCAAAGATAAATTCGACGACCAACATCTGCTCGCGCAAACGGCATTGTAAACTGCGGAAATGAAATGAACTAAATTTAGCTCGTTTGACCATACTGGACATTCTGAACCGTGTTAGGTCGCGACATACCGCGAATCGGGACACAGCGCGACGAAACAGGACTCAATAGCGGCCTTCGCCTTTTGAATTCTTCACAGGCTGCCCGGCCTCGATGCGCCAACCCTCGGTTTCAAACACCGGTGGTTGATTGCCGTATCACCTTCTTCCATCATTGCTGCGAGGCCATGCAATAAAAGGCGCATAATGCAAGTCCATCCTCGATTGCCACTCATTCCATAGAGCCCCCTACTTATCGGGTTATGTCGGGATCCCGACCAGGGACTGCATCAACAACCCAGACCGTGACTGTTGTGGATCATGAAGCAAATCCCATGGAAGAATATGCGAAGGAAGCCAAGCCTGACCCTTCATCATTAGAGTGTCCCGATGGTGGATGGCAGGCTTGGTGTGTCGTCGTTGGAGTGTAAGTCATGACCATGGAAGCCATCTTTCGAAACTAACTCGTTTTACAGTTGGCTTACCCAATTTTGTACCCTTGGGTGTGTGCAGCTTCTTGATACCCATTATCGTTTTTTCAACTAAGCACATTAGCTACAACAATTCTTATGGAGTCTACAACGGTAACTTCCTTGCCTGCAGCACTTTTCTTTTCACTGAACATCATGCGTAGATTTTTACGTTCGAGAATATCTTAACGATAAATATGTCTCATCCCAGATCAGGTACGTCGAATCGTAGATGACATGTCCCGTCTGGAATCTAACTGTTGTTGAACCAGCTGGATAGGCAGCGCCCAGCTCTTCTTGGTGCTGTCCACAGGTTTCTTTGCAGGCAGGGCCTTTGACGCTGGGCATTTGTAAGCTATCATGGAAGCGCCTGCAAATGGTAGGCTGAACTATTGACAGCTATTCCTTGATGATTGGCGGGTCCATCCTCTACGTTTTCTGCCTATTTATGTTGTCATTGTCGCATCCTCAACAATATTATCAAGTACGTATGTCGAATCATACGGAGAATCTTCCAGGCGCCCGTTAATATCATTCATAGGTTTTTCTTACTCAAGGGCTGGGTACTGGGATTGGGATGGGTATCACATATATGCCAAGTATGGCACTTCTCTCCCAGTACTTTGTTCGCCGTCGTGCGTTCGTAATAGGGATCGCTGTATCGGTGAAACTCCTTCCCTCTGTGGATTCGATATGAACTCAACTGACCGTTTATAGGGCACGGCGGTTGGGGGAGCGGTTCATCCAATCATACTCAACCGACTTTTTCACGGTCGTGCTGGGTTTCATAACGGCGTCCGGGCAAGCGCTGGCCTTCTCCTTGGCCTTCTTACCATCGCCACACTGCTGATGAAACCGAGGTCACGACCGAAACCAAGGAAGGAAGGAAACACCTTTCAGGATTTCTGTGCTTTTCTCTCGGATCCTCCTTATGTCGCCACTCTCATTGGGTCAGGCCACGACTCTCTTTAGTCTTGCATCCCTTCTAAACGTCTCTTCTTCTGCAGGTCCTTCACCATCATGACGGGTTTCTACTTCCCAGTCTTCTTTCTTCAGTTAAACGCTATCAAGAATGGCTTACCCCCATATTTTGCGTTTTATACAGTAAGCTCCTCGATGATGTCCGACAGAATCATAATGACTCTTTGTCGCTGATTAGTTAACTATACTGAACGGGGCAAGCATCTTCGGCCGCGTGATACCACCACTCTTCGTACCACGGATTGGTATCATCAACCTGACGATTATCTGTAGTTCTGCCTGCGGGATTCTCATTTTCTGCACGTTAGCAGTCCGTGATGTACCAGGCACTATAGTTTTTGCAATACTGTACGGTTTCTTTTCCGGCGCATGTGAGTTTCGACATCTTTAGCATTCTCCTGTTGAGTGATTGATTGCTCGTTAGATGCTGGGGCCAGCACTGCGATGTATGGATCTTTAGCAGCGAATGATTCGGAGATTGGAACTCGGATGGGAATCTGCTTTGCTTTCAACGGTAAGTAACTATACGATATTCCTACTTCGAGGACGGCATTTCATATCCGTCTGTTAATTAGGGCTCGGTGGACTCATAGGTAAGCGTCGCCTGTTCCTAAGGTGATTACGGTGATCAAACAGCGCATCAGGTACCCCAATTGCGGGCGTTTTGCTTTCTGCCACGTTTGTATGGTGGAGGCCAATTGTATACTCAGGGTTGTGTGTAATATGTGGCTCTTTAATTCTTGCATGGACAGCAGTGCTCGTCTCGAGGAAGAAAGGCACTGTTTGGGTATGAAGTTATTTATTTAGGAAAGGAAGGACTTTCACGGACACGGACACTAGTAAACAACACGTCAAGAGGATTAACATTATCTTACATACAACCTGTAGCTACTACCATTCATGCGTAATTCTTCCCATTCCTTTGAAGACTCTCACCCATCCAAATGGGGCGCGGTCCAGACTCCAACCACGATTTTCTATTTCTCTTCCCAGGCCAACTCTCATGGAGATATCACCAAATTTAAAAAAAATGCTTTATCCAGCCTGCCTCGAACCCCAACACGGCGTCGTTAATTTCCGTATGTGTGACGGCTAGTGCCTAAGCCACGCATCATAAATTATCCCACGACAACATAGTATATGAAGAACAGTTGCAACTCTAATTTCCCGTACTTGGCGCCCAATCTTGCGATGGTTCGTTCTTGTCAACAATGCCTGCATCCTAACCAGGCCTCAGTGGAAACTCATGCTTGAGCGCAGTACCACAGGAAGCTCCTGTTGCCCCTGTCGGAACCGGTGCGAATATCTTAGACAGGCATGACATTTTACGAAATCCATTATCAGTGGCGCCGACTGAAAACCAAGCACAACCGAGTAGGGGGATAGGGTGGGGTAGGGTGGTCTCCGCAATCGTGCAAGCCTCGTTGTCCTGTCATATCCTGCCAATAAGAGAATCATCAGGGGCGACAGCAGATGGAATCGAGGCTAATAGGATTACTACATACTGGATGTGCGCGAAGCACGGACGCTAGAGGGACGACGATTACGCGGAGATCCTGTAGCTTGTGCGCAATTTGTCTCTCTGGCTTATCATAATTGATGAATAGTATTGTTGGATACGGATGAAGAACTTGATTTCAGGCGATAGGGCGTATCCATTGTCAGGAAATGGTAATCGATTACCATACGGATTACCACGAGAAACATGTTACATTCTCTGGGGTGATTTACTTTGGTGGCCCGGTGGTCACATCCAGGGCCAATGAACATCACTTTATTGCACAATGATGCCCACTCGCCGCACGGTGATTCCTGAGGCAAAGGCCACCTATGTCCCATAAAGGTAATCGAAAGGGGATCATCTGTAAGGAGTTTCGGAAGGAGACATTCAAGTGTCAGCAAAAATGTGGCCTTGAAAAGTGAGGCCATGTACCAGAATAGAGCAAAAGGCAGCAAACCGAGAATAAGAAGATTCTCAAGGCAGGAGTCCTGTGATAGGTTGGTATTAAAAATCAGACCAATAGACGATTTTTGGCGCAGGGTGAATCACTTACTGGCATGTATCTCCAACGTACTAACGCGTAGATCACCCATGACGTCCATGGGGGGCTTGAGTCTGCGTATAAAAACCTGAACCATACGCCAGCGTCGCATGGTTTACGGATTTCGCGTATGCGGCGAATGTCAGGCGACCGATCGATCGGGGCGGGCATGTCAAAAGCACTAGCAAGACCACAATAGAAACATATCCGAGATATGACCCAAGTTCCGTATACATTCAACTGGGAAGTTGGCATGGGAAAACCTGTTGACACATGGTGGTCAATGAAAGGCTGAATCAGGAGCGTTTTTGGGGTAGCCGATATCGTGAAGGAACTTCGATCCGCGGTGCGTTTTAGAGCGATCATGTTACAGGCTGGAGCCTAGTGATCACGGAGATCACTGCTAGCTACGGCGATGAAAAGACGACAGGGCATAGATTCGCGCAGCTATCAACCAAAGTGGCGCATATAGTCGTGTATATATCAGCCCAAGTCCAAGAGAGTCTCATAGCGTCCAAAGGTTGCATGGAGCGATGACCAGAATTCGAACCCAAGTTGAAATTCCTTCAAGTTGAAAGTGGTTTTAGTCAAGTTTCATTGGTCAGCTCTTAGCTTCTATCGGATTCGGATACAAACGGCGTGCACGTGCCGCACGGGGATTGCCGCTTAGAAGCGGATTTGAAATTAAGTGACATTTTCGTTGTCCCACCCACGAACCACCAGCATCAGCTTGTCCCGTCGCTGTGCTGCTGTCCCTGCGTCGCCGCCGTCGTTGCCCACGATGTTGCTCCTTCGTCAAATCCCAGCGAGCTCAATGCCGATGTCGCTGGTCTCCTTGTCCTTCCCTTTCTCTATCGCTTCCCCTTCCAATTCCTCTATCTTCCTGTCCTTACTTGCTTCTATCGTGCTGCTTTCTTTCATCCGAGCAGCATTTCTATGCTTTCGAAAGAACATTAGCAAGAATCGACACCAACAATCACAAGCCCCGGTCGACGAAAAGACAATAAGGGCAATAAAGGGGACACCACAGCGGCCGTCGTTGTGGGCATTAGGGCTACCTACGTGGGATGCACTACCTTCCCTCACCCTCCCTGTGTCGCTCACTGTGGCTGAAACAAGTACAATCGGGAAAGGTGTTGGAATGCAGAAGAAAACGAACGAGCCACCCGCTCAGGATTGGCATCAGCTACCTCGAAGCAGAAGAGGTAGCCCAACGTTTGAATCTCCCTGTATGTATCCCTCTTTTTCATCGTCAAATCACTGTGTTTGACGTATCTTTCGAATGCGTTAGTACCTGCAATATATCAATCAGAAGTTCCTGTTTCCATGGCGAAAATGATCATGTCAAGACATGTATGGCTCGTTATTCTTTATTCTTCTTCGCCCATTGACAAGTTGTGCTTCACGTAGACGTATAGAAAACCAACCAATCGGCCACCACCTCGTCCCCTCCTCCCTCCATCAACTTCACGTCCACCTACATCAGCTGCATCATCATCACCACCATCACCATCATCATCATCCCATCCTACACGTCCACCTTCACCACCGCCAGTAAGGCGTACGCCATCAATGGTATGACCCTTGTCGTCATCATGCCTATTATCATTATTATTATCCGGCTACTTCCTTTAACAACAAAGAAATCGACGTTTTCGTGGCCGTATGTTTTCCTGTTTCGGCCTCTATGTCACGGCAGTTGCCACACCACGAAACACGTTATACCAACTACTTTAATCACGCATCTAAAGATCTAAAGTCTCACGTTTTACGTCGTTAACGCAAGAAACGATATCCTGGATGTTTTCTTGTCGTATGCTGTGCTTCCTTTTAGGACCTTTGCAAACTTCATCTTTCATTTGGGATTGAAGTACTTCCTGCTATATATACTTCTAGGACATACGTTTCTTCGTTCTTATCTTTTCACGTCTATTATTTATTTCTTACAATCAGCAACAAATCAAATTTCATGTCAGCCAGCAGCCTTAGGGTTCGCTCGTGATTGGAAGCCCCAAATCTGCGTCAGCAACAAGTGCCATTTCCGGATAACGGGACTGCAGGGCCGCATGAACGATGGAACTGCCAATATCCTGGCACCGCATCATGATACTAGTAAGTCAAAAGTAACGGTGATCGATGGCCGATTCTGAGAGGTGGCATAAAGTAACCTGAGCCCACAATGGACTGTTAACTTTGGCGTACTACCTTCACGCCAAAAAGCCCAGGCAGGCCCAGGCCCTGGCAGCCAGTGGCATATACATGAACACGTGACATGGACGGACCGGGGACATTCGAGATGCTTGGCAGGTACGGAATGTCGAGCGACAAAGATAGCGATTATCATCCAGACACGTTGTTCGATTTATTATTCATGTAAAGCATCTTGCAACCTCTAATCCAGGCTGTTAGAAAGTGTATCTCGGAAAAGCGACGGGACGGCATGACCGGCCCAGTCCGCCGCCGCCGGCAAAATAACTAAAGGGCGTTGTTGGATCAACTCTATGCTGAGAGATAGTCTAAGACGTGAGTCTCCTGCTATTATTCTCGACTAAGGACTTGTCCCCCTCCGGTCCCT
>QLOK01010343.1:92-17107 GCA_003313805.1 Tricholoma flavovirens
AAAAAAAAAAAAAAAACAAAAGGAGTGAATTTGGAACCTATTTGGAACTCGAACTGCAGGCTCGAAACTCTTAACATTTGAGGGGGTGATGGTTTTTTGGATTTGGATTTGGATGGCAGTAGGGGAGCGCGTGGGTCTCGGAGGCAGTGGTGATGAAATCAGATGCAAGTAACCCTGACCCTATAGGTATAGGAGTGCCCAAAGTACAGTATACGAGACCAATGGACGCTCGTCGTCTCGGTAGTAGTGATGACGTCAAGTGGACTAGCCTTAGATGATAGGAGTAGTCAAAGCACTCGCGAGACCAACGCACCGGAACATAACACACCCGCGGCTCGCGCCCTGAGAAGCGGGGGGAGAGATGTAACGTATATCGCGGGGTGGGTTGGATGAATAACAAACAAGCTGCGACCCGAATCGTGGGCCTTGTCGGACGGATCGGACACGGACTCGGACTCGGACTCGGACTTGGACTCGGACTCGACTCGGACACACACTACGCGATCCATTATTGCATGCGCACACGCACGCGTATATTCCAGAATCCAGACGGGTTATGATTTCCAGCGATTTCCGACTGTAGCCCCTATCCATTCTCCACGGTCGTAAGTTATGGAATATGTACCTCCTAGGCATCCAACTGCAACGGAGCAGGGCGGTAGTTGTTAGTGAGCGTGATAAATGATACCATGGTCAAATGTTGGCCACGAGACCACCTGCCAGTGAGACCACTGGGATGTCACAAATTCTTAATCAAGATGTGGGGCGGGAGGCGGTGAGAACAACGGGGAATGTGGAACGTGGCACGGCGAAGCGGTGGGGCTCTCCGTATATGGCAGCATTTCACTTGGCTCACTACTAACGCTGAGCCGTAAAACAAACAAATAAAAAAAAAAAAAAAAAAAAAAAAAAACCATCTCACCGCGGCCCACATTGAGGCTGGGATTTAGAGAGAAAGCCGTATGTATGTAACAGTAACCTTCATAATCCCGATGCGATGCGACAAAAAGTCGTCGCCTAATAGGTACAGGAAAGGGCGGGACGCAAGGGGACGCAGTGAGAGGCAAGAGGCCTAGGGTTGCATGGCCATCAGTGATTGGGATTCTCCTGAATCGAACGCCTCGGTTGTACAAATTCAGAACAGCTTGGGCTAATTATTGTAGTCGATGCGGCTTGAATCCTGATTTAGGACATGGTTCTGCGTATTCTCGCAGTAGTAAAGGCAAAGGCGAAGGCAGGCCTTTCCGGCCCAGTCCAGTCCAGAGGCGATGTCTTGTCGTGCTGCGAGCGATACGCCTTACTTACAGCCTGAGTGGGGAGAGACCACCCGATAAACCCGGTGGACCATTTGGGGTAGAGGAAACAAGGATACACAACGGCTGATCGGGGCGGTGCTATGACGTTGAGATGCAAAGTGAGCTGGTTTCTTAAGATTTGAATGGACGTGATGGATAGGGTGCTGCCACGGGAGTGGGAAGTTGACCAATGTGTGAGGTCAGGGTGGGCGGAGAAGGAGGAGTGGGAGGACGCGAGAAAGGGTGTCGTCAGTGCTGGTGACGTCGTCGCAATACCGCACGTGCTACTCGGAGGCAGATGTTGGAAATAAGCCCCTTTCTTGAGTAAAGGCGAGGTATGGAATCAGCCTGCAAGTCGCCACATCCGGGACGTATTTGCCTTGAACCGCGGACCCAGTGGGGCAACAGCATCACATAAGCCCACTTCTGAGCCGAGGATTGGCCCGGGTATTTATTTAGAATCTGCCTGCAAGACAATCTACCCCAAGAACTTTTGAGCCGCGGATCGATTAACAGCATTGTCAAATAAACCTTGTTCATATGTGAGGCTCGGAATTTGTTCGGAATCAACCTGCAAGGTCGAGCTATCAGGCCGCATCGCGAACGTTCGACTCGAACCGTGGATCGATGGGAAAAAAATATTATCGATCCAAGACGCCAGAGATATCCTTGCGACAATGAAGCGAGCCTCAGGGGGAGGAGGGTAATTCTAGGGTATCGATCGACGGATTAATGAAACAGATGAGAGATGGGCAGATGGATGGATAATCACTCGCACAGAGGCACAAAATCAGAAAGAAAAATCCTATCCTTCTCTGAACCGAGTCATGAACGTTCACATGGACCCCTTCGTGTTGAACCCTTCCATTCCATAAGTCTTGGACAGACTAAAAAAAAAAAAAAAAAAAGAATGGGTTAAAACAATACGGAAAACTCGATCCGGGTTTGACAGGATCGTACCACGCTGAAACCACGTAGATAAACAGAAGATTAGAACCCAAGAACCCGGAACTGTCAACTCACTAGCGCACGATCCCAAAAGAGGCGCCCACGCGTCCCGGCTACTTCTTCTCCACGTCCATCATCATCCGCCGCACCTGATTTAAATGATATCCGGAAAATCTAGCTCGTGCACTCGGCATGTCCAGGAGAGACTAGGGTCGTATGAGCCGCATCTCGAGGCAGTGGAGGTAGGCTAGGAACCTAAGCGCAGGCTGGTCATCTGATGGTTCTTATCCAGCACGAGGCGGGAACGGCGCGGTAGTTGGGCAGAGGGAGCACACAGAAAGCCCCGAATAGAACGAGAAATGCACAGCAAGGTATTGGACATGTGGCGGCTTTGAACCTTTCGTGGTGGCGAGAATGAACGTGTGGTATACACGAGGCGTCCGGTGTACTGGTGTTGATTGATGGGTTTGGTTACTCGGCCGAATCTTGCCCGATCATCCTGGTATGGGGTATATACGTATCTACTAGTAAACATACGAAGTGCAAAGGTGTAGAATCGGAAAACGTCAAAGAAATGTGTGGATTTGTGTGTAGGATATATTCACCACATATGATTCACAAGGAAAATTGCCTTAGATGCGATAAGCAAGTGGCTGTACCAACAGCACCGAGGTCTCCGTTTAGAACTAAATACGATGCTGTATAATCGGAGATTAGGGAAAATATAGTGCGAGTGCCATTAGTAGTCAAGTAGAGGGCGATAAGTTATTATCATACCAGGCAAGATCTTGAGGTAGAGTGGGAGGAATAAAAACTACACGGACTATAAGCCCCTTTTTACATCGTCAAAGTCAGTTCATGACGGTGGGCAGAGGCGGTGGACTCGTGCCAACGATGTGAAATTGTGGCCTTGCGGAGTTGACGAGTATTCGAAACGACAATGACTCCTTAACACGAAGAACAGACCACATAGCTGGCATTCTTATACCAAGTTTCCGCCAAGACCACCAAAATTGGACGGAGATGAAGGATTGGGTGGAGTCCACAAGGCAGACGACAGCGTTAGATCGAGACTAGGACTTTCCTAGGTCTCAAAAATCGGAATATGGAATACGCCTTTCTACTGCGCCATTGTCAACAGTTCGAACGTGCATGAAATGCTGAGCCTAGAGGGAGCCGAGAAGCATTGTGAGATGCTCAAGCGCTGTGTAAAGTGGGAGAACGTGCGTGAGCGACGCGTTATGGTCCATATCCAAGAAGCGAGACTCAATGAACCTTCGCATGTCCTGATGAAATCTGAATCCCAAAGTTATATGACATAGCCAGGAATGGGTAGAATCATGCGAACGGTGTGAAATCATGGCCTTGAGGATTTGACAAGGATTCGAAACGAAATCAACTCCTGAACGTGAGGAAGAGGTCTCACGCCAAAAGTTGCAGTTTTTGCGACAAAATCACGCAATCTGTGGGCACGATCAGAGATATTGAACGGAAATGAAGCGCCAGGGGAAGACATAGGACAGGCGGATGCACTAACAGAACGAATACACCCCAAAAACTCGCCGTTAGCATGATAGAGCATGCACGCCTCCACCTGATGGCCGTTAGCAGGCCAACAGAGTGTGGGATACTGAAGACAAGAGGGTATCAAGAAGCGTTGTGGGTAGCTTATGCACTGCGCAGAATGGGAGAACATGCTTGACCGGTGACGTTGAAGTGGAGGATGGCCAAGGAACGGACTTCGGGACAGCCGGGGTAAATAATCAGGTGTTAATTGACCAGGACTTCGGCTCCTGCAGAAGCCGCCATTCATGAGCCAGCTCAACGAGGTAGGCGAGCCCCGAATCCGATGTTCAGAAGCGACTGATCAGACCGACGCAGTTGCAGAAGCGTTCACGGGCTTTTCAATTTGGGGGCGTAGGTTTGACAAAACAATTGAGAAATGAGCATAGTTGACGAAACAGAGGATCCTACGCGGAAACAACGCGGAAAAGCGAATGAACCGAACTCGTCACTGTAACTGCAGCTGTCATCAGAGATCATGGTTCCAGCCTGAGGACGTTGCATGAACTAAGATGAAGCACCATTAATTCAGAAAGATAAGCCACCGAAATCATACATGGTTGCTGCCCAGGAAAGATCGTTCATCCAGAAGAAGCATTTGAGGGCACCGTGGTAAGTTGACCCCGCAACTTCCTTTTCGATTTCAATGGAATGAAAGCATTCATTCATGTTTGTCGTTAAGAATATTTGTCCTGAAAGATAGCACATTCAAGTTGAGGAACTAGAGCTAGACCATGATCGAGGAACTTCAAGTGAACCCGTCCGAGTCAGACCTCAGGCGTAACTACTGGTAGTGACTGCTAGGCGCTGAGGGATTGCTAACGGAGCGATTTCTGAACTCTACGCCACCGACAAAATCTACCATTGAATCTTCGAGCTTCCACCTGCGGGAATCGAACTTGAAACTTTTGCCATTGATCATGACAGATAGTAGAGACAGTAAACTTGAAGTCACGGTAGTGTCACCGGACACCGTGACTCGGACAAACCCACTAACAAGCGCGTATGATTTCCAATTGTATTTATTGCATCGGCTAACTTGTAATAATAATTAGCCCTCTCAGGCTGAATCTGTACAATAGAGACATCAAGATGTCTTTGGAGAAGGACCTGTTCCATGCACACACTGAAATAGCGAGTATAGGGTCATCCTCTGCGCTGTCGTCTCCGCCCTCCCACTGGCTAGTCAATAATGCCTACATAGCATTGGGGCCCATCAACAGCGGCCGAATTGTAATGATTTTATTATCTTTGATCTGAGATCGAAACAAAAACAAGTGATAAAGTTAATATAGGTACAAGTCAAAGCTGTCTTAAAAAAAGTTCAAGACAGAAAATCGCTGAGTTTGCAGCCATGCTTTGACTTTTGAAGTGTGGGTAGATATATCAGGGGGGGTGCATTTGTAACAATACAAGCCCCAGCACGACTTTCAGTAGTTTCAGCATCAGAGGTTCTGTTATCAATACAGTGAATGTCCAACAGATGAGGTACCATGAGCGCTGATTGGTAATCCACTGGAGGGCCATCTGCAGTAGTAAATATGTGTCCATGGCTTCCATAGACAGAACGGGGATACAGGTGTCGTCGATCCGTATGTGTAGTTCAAGTTCTATCATGATACTGGGAAGCGAAGCCATCAGTGTTTGATGGGCGGAAATGATGTCACGCGTTGTTGACAACTCTTTATCATCGCCTTCACCTTTGTACTAAGCCTGAGGTTCAGCTAGATGGAACGTTTACCCGCCTAGTCGTATGATGACCACTTCGCGAGCGGAATCTCAACAGCCATGGCCCATGATATGGTCAATACTGCTCACTGGCAGTACGAGTCCAAGGCCATCTCGGGTTGTCGCCCCACTGGAATGTGGTGGTTGCGGGGTCCTGAATCCATGGGTTCATGAACTAGGGGAGTCTGCAAATGTGATATTGAACTAGTCGTGGTGGCCTGGTGTTTCGGAGGACAATTTGTTGAGAGTGAGGGTTGGGATCCAGATTTCGCATCTTTATTCACAGTACTGAAGGAGGACGGTTGTGCAAAGCCTCAACTCCAGGTATGTCGCATTTTATGAGCGCCCTTCGGCGGAGGCGCTCCCATTTCCAAAGTGGAGGCGGATAAATTCGACATCGACATCCTTGCCCCTAAATTTAGGGAGCCTCAGCTTCCAGGTCCAAATCGCAACTCCATAACGTCGCTGGGTGGTATAGCAATTCGCAACGATAGGCGAGATTCACAGCCACTCTCCCATGAACGCCACGAGAGGATGCAAATTTTGGCTAGCGCCGGAGTACTGCAAGTGTCCACACCCAATTTTCTTCGCCATCTCCAGGAATGATAAGCAATCCATCCCAACCAGAGTTAGTTGTTGCACACCCGCAACCGTCCCTCGCTCGTCGATGGCATATGTATCCGCAAATCGTGTATAAGCATGAAATCAAATGAAAGGCGATGACCGTGCCTGTATGCTTACTTGACAGTCGAACACTTGCCCTCTGCATCGGAACTGGAGACGTGTTTTCTTACGACTTCGTCGTAGACCCTCATGAAATGGTTTTGTCCCCCCGTCAAGCCACCGACCGACATCAACAATGGTTTGCGTCGTGAGTGGGCACTGGTTGTCATGCGAGGCATGGCTGCAGTACGATTGTTTCAAGGGTTGTAGTCTGTACTGAGGCCCCCACAGAAGGCGGAAAAGTTGGGGAAGATGGTGGACTGAGTCATTCATGAGGGAGGAAGACCTCACGCCGAAATCTATCGGGGCAGCAGACATATTGCGCTCCCCTTTGACCCCGTGCATCTCAGCATGACGAACGAGAACCACCAAATATCGTATACTGGCGAAGTTATCCAAGTTCGGCGGTATGTGCGACGCTTGCCGCCCATGCCTACTTTTAATTATCAGTGCCTTGTATGGCCGAAAATTGGAAGCATGTTGCTGTCCTTGAACGGATTAATCGACGACTCACAATATTTGCTTACAGGCGGGTACACTGAACGGTCGACCACATTCACCCTCCATGGACTGAAAACCTACGGATGGAACTGGGATGTCTGTCGATCTTCGTTTCGATTCGTTCATTCACCCTCTTGGCAGTTTAGACATGCTGGTGGCTGGCTACGAGTATATCTTCAATGAATCACTTCGATATTGACGAACACGGTTTATCGTTATTCCAACTGCAGAATCTCCTGCTTCCACAACTGGCCCATCTGGAGAAAAGCTTAACGACGAGGAAATGTGGATCTTGGGAATCGAAAAACTCACCACACCAAGCTACGTTGGCAACCACCGGAAGAACGAGTGAATCACCCTGCACCTCCTACACGCTTTCTGCAAACCACCCTCGGTCACGCCATGTCCGTAGGGGACGTATCTCTGATCGATCAGCTGGAACAACTCGATTCCGCTGCATTGCGCAAAAAGAAGTGAGAGGGATTGGGGAAATGTCGCTGACTGCAGTTGCCAAGGCTATGCGAGAAGAAGATGGCCTGCCTATCAAACATTATCAATGGCATCACTCACAGTACCAACTCATTCATTGGATATGTTTTGTGTCGTGGCTGGTGCGCGAGTTCCGGGATGTGTCAAGCCGGTTACAAGGGGTGGAATGGGGAGTTAAGTTGAGATGGAGCAAGGTTTATTTGATCATTGTAGAGGACAGCACAGTTTCTGGATGGGTACGGTCGGTTTCAGGCTGCCTATCTTACGCCGCTGACATTTTCCCCAGTCACTATTATTATCGGCTAGAAGGGGAGTACACTGTTCCAATGACCCCAAGGGGATGGTTTAGCAGGAGATGTGCAACCGATGGAGTGAATATACGGTATCCATCTGGCCGTGCCAAGAATCTGAGTCCTCGTCGAACGAGAAAACGACACACCTGTCACCTTTACTGATGATGATACTCTTCTTATTGATAGGTGTCGATCCGTTCCGGGAAACAGTTGACATCTGGCACAGCGCAACAAACAATCTGGAATGGCATGACCCCTAGCAGATTACTACCTGGACCAGCCAGCTCGTCATCACCATGGACCCCACCTCCGAGTCCACCACACAACCTAGACTTCGCCTGGTTTGTGTCCTCTCCTCTCTTTCTCCCTTCCTTTCTTCCTTCCTCCCTTTCTCCTTCATTCCATTTGTTGGTCCGTCACTAACATCATTTTTGGTGTCATACAGGTTCGACTGCTCCATTCCAGGCTTTGGATAACCACAACAAGACATATAGGAACGGTCAATTCCATTCATTCAGTTACGAACAAATTGAAACTGGTGTAAATCAATTAGGAATCCCAAGCACGTATCCAATATAGTAGCTAGAGGAAAGAGCAACGATGTCACATGTGCATATGGCTTAGCCAAAAGCCTGAAAAAGAACTGAATTGAACCAAGCTTCGACTGCCAGTGGACTCCGAGTCAAACACTAGGAGTCCTGAAGGTGTTCAACCGAAGTTCTGCGCACCATCTCCAACGTCAATGAATTTTGGAGTCGTCAGACTCAAGAGTTTTAGAGGCCTGACCGCGGGTACTTGCACGAACAAAAAGGCGGTCGTAATGGCAAAGGTTTCTAGTACAACATGGATATGGTCATCGAAGGTAATGCTACATCGAAGGTAATGCTTACATAGCGCAAAAGACTAATGTGTAAATCAAATTTGAAACATGAAGATCCTAAGGACGTATACCGAATTCAATACTCAGAGGAGTAATAATGTGCATACGGCTCTTAGCCTAAAGCCTGAAAATGAACAGAATTGAATCAAGGATGAGTCTCAATCCATCGTCTTGATGTAAACCCCATCGCAAAAACAAAAACAAAAACAAGCACCAGCCTAGACATAACTACAACACTGTCTCGGGTGTAGTCTCTCTTAACCGAAGTTGTTCATTCTCTCTCCGAAGTTGCTCAATCTCTTCCCAAAACTCTTCGTTCTCCTTCAACAGCACTTCATTCCGCCTCGGCAGTTCTGCCGCTGCCCACGATGACAAGCTGTCGGTCTGCGGAGAAGCTCTGTTCGGGCTGAGGACGGCGGTATGGCTGGTGCTCATGTGTGCCAGGTAGGGTGAAGATGATGCTGGAGGGTGGCCGGTTGGTTGCCAGTCGGACGTCAGATGTGCAGACGAATTATGATGCGGGTCGGTTTTGTCATCCGTATCTTTTTAGTTTTGGTAAGCTGAGAAGGGAGTTGGAGATCAGGCGAAGTTGGTAAACTTACTGTAAGCGAAAGGTACCGGGAAGAGGTCGTCGTTCTGTCGATTTCGCCTTCGTCGGAGGAGCATGAGAATTAAAAAGACCAGAGCGGCGAGTAGGATTAGACCCCCGATGACACCCCCTGCTATGGCGCCAGCAGGTGGACTGTGTGTTGCACGCGACGCCGCAGAAGGGGACGTCAGTGAAGCTATGGTGCTCCCTGCAGCAGGGGTGGCAGGGGCGGCGGCGGTGGAATTGCCCTGGGAGGGGTTGAAGGCACTTGTGTATACCACGGAGCTAACCGTCCAGATTACCGTGGAGCCAGAGCCTTGCGGGAGGGTGCCTGTGGGACTCGTTACGGAGTGGGGGTTTGGATTGGTAATTGATGAAGTTACGGTGTCGGCAGGGGGGCCTGGAAGTGTTACTTGTACTGTTGTTGCCACTACTTGGGTGGAGATTGCTGTGGTAACCTGCCCTGGCATTGTTGACACAATTGTTACTTGGCTTGTCATTGTTACAGTTCTGTAGAGGATTAAATGGTGTCCATTATTAGTCAATGTTCATGCGGTAGCTTTATGACAACTTACGAGGCTGGGGGAGGCGGAGGTCTAGAATCAAACGGCCATGTCGTCAGTTTAGGGGGGAGATGTAGTGCTATTCTGGATCTCACGGTGCAACATTACTGCTCCCACCCTTTGGAAATGCATCTCCTGCGTTTGCATCCCTCTTTGGACCCTTCAGAGTTCTGATGGAAATGAAAAAGTGTTGCAAAATGTGATAAGCCGTGAGCTTACTTTCGCTTGCGCAGTGGCCTGGAGCTGGTCGCAGTCCACGACATTGCCTACGCCCACCTGGAGCAAGTGATAATCGAAACAATCAAAAAGAACGACAGGGCAATCGTTGACAGCGTTGAGATATAGGGACCGGAGATAATGATAAGAAGGCCGAATTGGGTCTAGGGGACTCCTTGATACAGATGATGAAGTCGGTTCAATACATAGACTTTAAATCTTTGATGGATGATGGTCGATGGAAGCAATATAAATTACATACAATATTGACTCGAGCCTCGTCCCCGTGATGACGAAAATTGCGACCAACAAGATTGCTCCCATAGCACTGAGCGAGAAGACAGTAGAAGAAGCCAATTATCTAGGAACGAGTTGGGAAGTAAATTGAAATCACTGGCATTACCATCACATAGTACATTCAAGTTCTGGCTGGGATGGGATCCGAGTCCCGACGACTGACGTCGGCGACAGTACTTACCAGTGGGGATGATATGCACGAGGATGGCTCCACGGATGCCAATCCGTGGCCAGTAATGCATAGATGGAATTATCATTTTAGTCGTGAATCCATAAATTGGGGGTCTGACATCGCCATAGAGATCGACGTAGGGACGTGAGTGGGTGGCATCATGCATAACATCTTCAATGGCTTTGAGGCATCATGCATCGTAGTGCGTAAGTATCTTCAAGACCATCGATATCGATGACAAGAATCATAATGAGACCGCTGCGAGATGTTTACGAGTGTTAGATTCTGATGCCGACTGAGCCGAATTTTCTTGCCATCGATTCCAACGAAAGCTCAGAGCAATCCAAGCCTTGTCAAGCGTTGGTGAAAGCTTTTTGGAACTCTGGTAAGTCGATTTCATGAAAAATTGAAAATAATCACAACTTTTCACTTTTTTATTCCCAGCACCAAGGCCCAAGTCATGACAAGCCCACATCCTCATCAAGGGCCAGGGTCATCGTCGCCATACTATCCACAGTCTACGTATGGAAACCATAGCCCTGGTTATCAGTACCCAAACCCCTTCCCAATGCAACACCAGCTACCACATTTACATCATACTCACCCCCAGCATTCTCCTAGAGGAGGGGAATTTGTATCCTCAAGAGGTGGCCATGCGGTGCCTAACTATAATCAGGCTTACTCACATCCGTCAGCGCAAATGCCCGGAAATCACCCTCAACCCTGTTCGCCGACGTACGCAAGTGCTGCGACTTTGGCATGGCATTCCCAACAGCCATTGTCTCCTTTGCCAAAACAGCTCTCTATGCCTCCTCCTGTTCATTTTGAGCCCCACCTCCCGCCTTCCGTATTTCTCAAAAATTCGGATCCTCCACACACACCACCGCCATTAAATTCCGCACCACCTCCTGAGCCTTCTGAACCGGAAGTTCCTCCACCTGAAACTGAATCACAGTCTTCTTCACGTTCTGCTTCACCTGCACCCAGTTCATCAACTTCCAAGCCTAGCTCTTCGAGTTTCTTGGGTGGGTGGGCAATATGGTCTCGTCGCCCACACGATCCCTCTCACGCACCCGGGATTATCATCTCACCAAATGCACGACCTCCACCTGACGTCGTACAGCTCGCACTGGAGCTCCACACACCCCCTCCCTCACCTCCTATGACAGCAAAATTACTAGACAACCCTGTGGAAGAAATTCCCGACCAAAATGACATTCCCGTTGACCCTCAAACACCCCCGCGTACGCAGTCGCAGACGCCGCCATTGTCCACCTCAGCAACGACATCTACTGTCCCATCGTCTGCCGTGACGGAAACTGACTCGCAGACTCTGCCTGGCTCACCCGTCACTTCGAATACTTCTATCGGTTCTACCTCTGCAAAAGGCGTGGAAGAGGCGCTAAAAACATCTGTCCTAAGTTCTCCTGTGTCTCGATCTCAGGATTTGTCTCCCGCTGCACCAGCATCTTCACTTCCTACTGCCGAAGAAGCCCAAAAACCTAGTGCATACCCTGCACCGTTAAAACGATCATGGGCGTCCCTCCTGCAACCTATGTCGAGCACCTCCGGATCTTCATCCTCAGTACCAACAAGAAATGCCCTCCCCACCTCCTCCGTCGTTGGTTTCTCCATCCCAGCCGCACCTCCCACTCCCGTGCCACTCGTCTCACAGACAAAGAAAAAAGAATTGCTCACGCTGCTCAGCCCAGCCGCTGGCACCCCTTTACCCGGAATGGGAACAGGTACAGGCGCATTGAAAATTCGCCCCCGTGGCCTTGTTAACAGCGGTAACATGTGCTTCGCTACTTCGGTGTTGCAGATGCTGGTGTACATTTCACCCTTCCACCGGCTTTTTCTCGAGCTGGGGCGGGCGCTAGAGACTGGGAAGACGGGAAAGGCAGGGAGGGGGAAGGAGAGAATTGGTGGAGAGGAAGGGACTCCACTTGTCCATGCGACTGTGGAATTTTTGAGAGAGTTCGCGGTAAAGGGGGAGGAGAAGAGGAATGGGAATCCGGTGCTGCCTAATGGGGCGACGTGGGGTAAGGGGAAGGGGAAGGGAAAGGAGAGGGACACAGATGGTGAGGAGGCAGACGAGTGGGATGCGGAGTCGTTCCTGCCTGGGTATGTGTATGATGCAATGAAGGGAAAGAAGAGGTTTGAAAATATGGGGGTAGGGGTTTCACTATTTCTAGTTAGATGCTTAGCTAACTTTTGGCATCCATGTGTGCAGGGTGGTCAACAGGAAGATGCGGAAGAGTTCCTTGGATTTTACCTCGACACGTTGGAAGAAGAGTTGCTAACTATCGTCAACTCCCTCTCTGCCACCCCTGGTTCCACTAAACCTCCACCGGGGAACAAACCGGTACCTGTTGAGGAGAAGTTTGAGATGCAGGAGGAGGAAGAAGGGTGGTTAGAGGTCGGGCGGAGAAACAAGATGGTTGTCACGAGAACGGCAAGTCTCCATCACTTTTTTTTCTGTTCCTGTACTGGCACTTGCTTGATTTCCATTTTTTTCGTGGGAGGCGCACGGACTAACGCTAGTGATTTATTGACCAGATCAAAGGCGCAGAATCGTCCATAACGCGCATATTTGGCGGCAAGTTCCGTTCGACGCTTAGGGCACCACATCAGAAAGATTCTGTGATAGTCGAGGACTGGAGAGCTCTTCGTCTCGACATCCAGGTAAATATCCAGTAATACCTCTTCAGCATTCACTCATACCCATTCTCTAAATAATCAGCGTGATCATATACACACTGTCCAGGAAGCACTCGCCCACATATCACATCCCCAGTCGGTGCAAGTGACACACCCGTCAAGGCCGGGTGTCGTGCTTGAGGCGAGTCAGCAGGTTCTCATAGAGGCACTCCCGCATATTTTGGTGCTTCATATGAAACGGTTTTGTTATGATATGGGCGTGGCAGGCGTGGTGAAGGTGGGGAAACAGGTGCGGTTTAGCCCTGAGTTGGAGATGGGGAATGGTGGGTTTCTCTTGTTCTTTTTTCTTTTGGTGAGGGAATACTGATTGCTGAATTACTTTTACCTCGCCCGGATCGTAGATATTATAACGCCGTCGTTGAAGAAGGCTCAGCCGACACGGTACAGGCTCTTTGGTGGTGCGCATTTACTTCGAACAATCGTTATGTGATGATGCTCATCAAATTTTCTTGGTCAGTCCTCTACCACCATGGTAACTCCGCATCAGGCGGACACTACACCCTCGACGTCCTGCACCCGAACCGGTATCCCTCTTCAGACCCCACCGTCAAGCCAAAAGAATCGTGGATGCGCATCGACGACGAGGTGGTATCAGACGTGAGACCCGAAGATGTGTTTGGCGCGTCTGAGAAGGAAGAAGAATCACGCTGTGCATACTTGCTGTTTTATAGACGGATACGATAGAAACGACATCAAGTATTACAATATTGACGGCGTTAACTTGTACGTAGGGGATGCTGGAATAAGGGTGTTTGATAGTTACGTATCGTTCTGTGGTGCATAGCAGGACGGTAATGGAATCATTTGTAGCCTTAGCTGACTCACGACGCGTCCCATCACGCATTTAGTTGTCATGTGCGGTTCCGAGATTATCATCTGACGTCTTATTTACTAGATTCACCGAGAAATCTACAATCGATTGCTTTTTTCTTGAAGACAAAATGTCTACCATTGCACCATCTCAAACGAGCGTCCGTGGAACAGGCAGAAGAGGAGGACGGGGAGGTCAAGTCGGAAGAAATCTAGACAACCGGCGAGGTGCCGGCGGTCGAAACACCCCGCGAACGAATGGGAAGAACGCGGAGATCGTTACCCATGAACCACCTACTCCAATGGCGAAGGCTGTCGTTGATGCGACTGCTTCTGAAGATAATGATGCTGCGATCTGCTGGATTTGTGCCGAACCAGTGAAATATTACTCTGTTCCGGAGTGTAACCATCGAACATGCCACGTCTGTGCGCTCAGACTAAGAGCGCTGTACAAAAAAACGGACTGTACGTTCTGCAAAGTACGTGTTGCCTCATTCAACGAGTTCTGGCTTGAAATTTTGCGAAACAGGAACCTCAACCAACTGTCATCTATTCGACGTCCGCCGATGCTGAATTTTCTTCCTTCAATTTGGAATCCATGACATTTAAGGATACGAAACTTTCTATATATTTTGAGACTCAGGAGATGATGGAAGAGACCCTTATCTTGTTGCGATTTAATTGCCCAGATCCAGATTGCGATTATATAGGGAACGGCTGGGGTGACTTAAAATTACATGTCCGCGCTACACACGGAAAATTTATGTGGTATGTTCTTGGTATCGTAATCCTTCCGCCTCGACCTAATTATTATTGCTAGCGATCTATGTATTCGTTTCAAAAAGGTCTTTTCGCACGAACATGCCCTATACAATCCAAATATGCTACTAGTCCATCTCCCTTCGATGCACAGCAGACAGCATCGTGCAGCTGTCCAGAATGAACAGATCGATGGGGGTGTTCACCCAATGTGCGAGTTCTGTCGAGAGTGTTTTTTCGGTGACGACGAATTATACACCCATATGCGCGAGAATCACGAAGAGTGTTTCATTTGTAAACGAAATGAAATCAGAGATCAATAGTGAGATCTCTCAAACCTTTTCATGACGGGAAAATAATTGACATCATCCCCTGCTCAGTTTCCAGAACTATCAAATTTTAGTATGTGAACCCGTTATCGATGCATGAACGACCTTAAACATGATCTCTACGTAGGAAGACCACTTCAACAACGCACATCATCCATGCACACAACCCCAATGCCTCATTCGAAAATTTGTGGTATTCAACACAAAACTAGACTTACAAGCACACATGGTGGGGGAACACGGCGGAGGTATGAGCGCCCGCGACAAAAAAGACGCTCGGCGTATACAAGCCGACTTTGAATTTGAGGAAGTTGGACGACATGGCCGGAGAGATCGCGGAAATCGTGATCGTGAACCGCCTCCTCCTAATCAACGACGCCAGCTACATGAACCACCTCCCCATACACGATTCCTTCCCCGAGAACCGACTCCTCACCAACGACTTCAGCCCCAGGAACCACCACCTCATCAGCGACGTCAGCCACATGAACCGCCACCGCCAACTCCACCAATCCCTCCAGAACCGCCTGGACCGGGCAGACGCAGAGAGTTCGGCGGTGCTTTGACGGTAGAAGGTGGCCCACACACCCCTCCAAATAATAGCAATACACCCAATGCTAGTCGCGCTCCATCGCCCCCACGTACTGATGTGGACGCCGCAACATTAGAGTAAGATCTCAGTTAATGACCACCTCTTCGTGTCTTACATAGTTTATGTGTTACAGAAGGCACGCTATGGTCATGGCGCGATTACAATCTCTGGCAACCAACCAAACAACAGCAGTACCAGTTGTGAAAGCGGCTGTCAGAGCATACCGTGCCTCAGAATCAAGTGCTCGAGATCTCATCTCAACTATTTGGAATGTGTTGGATCAGAATCTTGAGCACACTGCAAGCATCGTGAACGCTTTTGTTGATTTGCTCGAACAGGAAGAGAAGAAGCAGGATCTCCTTACTTCATGGAAGGGGTTTGCAATTGAGGTTGGTCCCTACGCCCGACATCCATGTCAATGATATTTGCTAAACATTTTCGGTTTCAGCAACGCAACCAGTTCCCCGATCTCGTCCCAGCAGCAACTGGCTCTGGATGGGCAGCGATCACATCAGGTCGAGTACTGAACGCTAAAAATTCTACTGCAACACGTTCTGCTCAGCGATCGTCAAGACAAGTCTTGGATCGCGTTGCCCAAGCGGCCAGTTCGTCATCTCCCCATACCTTCCCCCCATCAGCAACTACCCTTGCCACTCCCGCCTTCCGACAACCCCAAAGGACCACGCCTTGGTCTGCTAGTGGGTTGTCGGGCTTCCGCCCACCATCCGCCATTCCTGGCAGTAGCGGTCCTACTACCAACCAATCCATAACAATCGTCCCCGACCCGCGCACTTCTAGACCGCCTTCTGCAGCGAACATGCCGAAGCAACCGCCTCCGAAGTTGTCAGATTCACTGTTCCCTGAGCTGCCTGCTGCTGCACCTCGACAAAAGGCCCAAGTCAGTGGGAACATTTCACTGAAGAATGTGCTGGGAAATACAACACCTTCGGCACCGGCGTGGCAGGGACAGGCAGGGAACGTAAACGGGGATGCTAGCAATATCCAACCTTCCGCTGCTGCTGCTGAAGCGGACGTAGCTACTACTACTACCCCTGGAAAGAGTAAGAAGGGCAAGGGGAAACAGAAACAGACCTTGTTTACATTTGGGTCCTTTCCTGCGTAAGGTAGTCTGCGCCAAATGTCTATGCCACCAGCTGCAGATAGGCGACTCGTCTATTGCTATTCTACTTTTAACTTCTATCAAGGCTGATCGTATCCATCGGCGATTTTTCATAGGAAATATGTTTTGAGAATATCTGACGAGAAATCCCGCGCTTCTCAAGCGCTTCTGCAGCCCTTTGCTGCTCATTAAAGAACAGCTACAGGATTTAGGATTTCTCACAACTACTATAGAGTAAAACGAAAGTTGGCTTTGACGCCGGATAAATTACACTTCTGAAGATCGACAACAGTGTGTGCCAGCGACAGAGCCGTCTCAGGCTGTCCTCGTGGGTCATTAAAATCTTTTTATTTATGATTTTTGGCTCGATAGCGGTGTTTGTGGACAACCCTAATGTGTAAAAAATAAATTCCCAAAATGGAAATTC
>QLOK01010345.1:0-10713 GCA_003313805.1 Tricholoma flavovirens
TATCGGCAGAAAATGATCGGGGTTCCGATGGAAGTCCGGTTTGCCGGAACGGGATGTAACAGATGTACAGTGCGAGTTGGGGTGAAAAAAGATGAACATTGAGCAAGCAGACACGATAAATACTGGAGGACCATCCATAGAGGGGTATATTAGTACGTGCATTTGAGCAAAAAAGAAGACCAGAAGGGAATCATGATAGGAAGAGCCTGCGAAAAGTGAGGGAGCAGAGCCATAACGAGGAATGCAGGCGACGAAAAGCAACACCGAAGGCATGTGAGGGTAGCTGTACAGTTTCACGTTTTAAAGTTTGATGTTCAACTTGAATCTTGTGACGCGATTGGTGATTAATGATTTCCCATACCCAAAGCTGCGGCCTGACGGCTTGGCTTTGGCTTTTCAGACTCACAAGCCGAGCCAAAGCCACGATGAAGCCGCCACTTTGGCTTGGCTGGGCCCGGCCTATTTGGGCCCGGCTTGGCTCGGCTCGCGGCCTGAGGCCGGGCCATGCACAGCACTGGAAGTCAGGACAGTGGTAGGAAGGCCCATTGTCCACGTTATCCCACTGTTCATCATTGTTGGCCCACAGTCCAACAAGTTTAATAAGAAAGGTTTTTACATAACGTGGCCCGCGGCTGGTTTGGAGTACTTAGTGGTGTGGTCAGGACTGAGTATACTGAGGCCAGTGACTCGGAGGAGTGGGGACTTGTGCTGGGGTCACGTGTATCGGCGATTCCGTTTTTGGAATCTGAGTCCCTTTGGTCCAACTTCGCTTTGTAGACGATGCCGGAAGCCAGAAGACCCGGGAGAAGAATCTTGAAATCCCTTATGAGATCTCTGTTTAGGGGGCCAAAAATGACTACCACTGACCAGCCCCAAAACCGATCAAGCTCTCAGTTTGGAGAAGCAACGATTGATGGTGCTCAGGCTGGTGCTCCGACAGTCCTTCGCACCCCCATCGACACGCCAGACGTAGAAGCTAGCCGTCCAACTTCTGGAGCTCTGTTTGCGGCTATTGCTTTGCAGCGGTCGAAAAATGCGTTGCATGCAATCGGTGAATCTCCAGTTACACCCTTGCCGCTTCAGGAAGCTGTTAGCGTTTGGATGAAGGCTGTCGATAGGATTGAAGTAATTATGTCCTCGCCTAGTCGCTTTGGTTGTGCTTGATATCTTCGTCCAGATGAGCACGACGAACGTTGAAGATATCCCCGACATAGCTACGAGGCTCGAAGCATTCGCCCAAGCCCTATCCCAGCCCGAGACCCCATTAGCCCTCCCTGCCGATGAAGAGCGTCTTCACAGGGTAGCTCAGTATGGTCCATACAATCTGATTGCGAACACTCCTGATCATGATGTCCTGCCACAGGGTGATTCAGACTGAAGCTACATCGCTACACAGCAAAATCGGGGCGAATCCGCAGGTGCGCTCAGATGAAGCTGTTAGATCATTGCGCGCCATCTCTCGCCTGTTGGACCCGTTTGCAGTGAGTTAAATGATGTTCCTAACTTCACAGATTAACGCCAATGGATCGACCAGGTTGACACGTCAGAGAGAACCAACAACGGAACTTTACCCCTGCACCTTTTGGAGAGACTAATGCCAGTCCGCCATGCTTCATACAAGTCCTACACAGGTTGCGCAGAAGGCACTTGTGTAGACATTCTTTCACGGCTCATGTCATGGGCGACCGATGATAATTCACTTCCAGTACTATGGCTGCAGGGCTCCCCAGGGAGCGGAAAGACTTCAGTTGCGCAGTCTTTCAGCGTGTCTCTCGAGCGTGCTGCCATTCTTGGTGCCAGCTTTTTTTGCTCTCGATCAGAAGCGGATCGCTCTGACATAAAGCGACTTCTCCCTACTATTGCCGCATCCCTTTCCCGGCGAATTCCTGCCTATGGAAATGCAGTCATCAATGCCCTTCAGGACGATCCTGATTTGGCCCACCATGCCTTACCGGAGCAGTTCAGACAGCTTATTTCGCCGTTGCAGTCCACACGCCGCTCCTCCCAACGTAAGATGGTCATAGTCATTGATGCTCTGGATGAGTGTATGGATTTGGAAGCTCAGAAGGTCTTTCTCCGCGTACTCCTCGAGCACGGGGATCTTATCAGCGTCAAAGTCTTTCTCTCAGCTCGGCCGGAATTGCACATTCGAGAAGAATTGCAAGATCATCCTCTTGGTGCGCGATTTGAGCTGCACACGGGAGGTGACAACGTCGATGCTGATATTCGTCTCTACCTCGTTCGTAAGCTCAGACAAGTAGGGAACCGCAGGGGGTACGATGACTGGCCGAGGCTTCAGGATATTGACGCCCTCGTACAACGCGCACATGGCCTGTTCATTTGGGCGTCAACTGCCGTTCAGTATATATCAAGTGGACTAGAGTTGAACGAACGCTTGTCTCGGGTGCTAGACGGCACGATGCAAACGCCGGGAACTACGATTTATAACTTGTACAGACAGGTTCTTGAGGAAGTATCGCAGAACTTGGATCCGTCTGAACTAGATGAAGTCAGGGTCGTGTTGGCCACCATCATTTGTGCGGAAGTGCCATTGTCGATGAATGCGATCACCCTGCTTCTCGATGGCTTAGCCTTGCCTAAATTGGTGTTATCTATGTTGAACTCGGTAGTGGCAGTCCCATCTTCTGAGAATGTGCCTCTGAGAATCTACCATGCTTCCTTTGCTGATTATTTGATCAACACGGCTTCGCCATTCTCTGTTGACGTTCTCTCCCACAACAAACTCCTGGCGCTGAAGTGTTTAGAATGCATGAACAAGTATCTTCGCGAGAATCTCTGTGGCATCGAGGAGCTAGATGCAACAAATAATACAGCGGTTTATCGAGACAGCATCCAAGACGGGGTTGTCTATGCGTGCTGCTGCTGGGCTCTCCACATCCGACACGGAGTGGGCAGCTCACATCAATCGAGTTTTGTGGATGAGATTCTACTAGTCGTGCGGATATTCTTCAAGGAGCACCTGCTGCACTGGATTGAAGTTATGAGCCTGCTTCGGCAATTGAAAGGAGCTTTGGAATGCATTCAGAATATGTCTCAAGTTTTATCCGGGGTGCGTTGGACTTTAATATATTGGTGCGATAAGGATTAAAATGGTGACCCCATGCAGATATCATTTGTTGACGAAAGTGCTATAGGAAAGGAATTGCTAGCATTTGCTCACGAGGCTCGAGCATTTATTTTGCAAAGTTATGACGACATTTATGAACATCCACTCCATGTCTATGGCCAAGCCTTGGTATGGCTCCCGAAGAAGTCTCTATTACGGCAACTGCATGCCGATAGATATCGACATTTGCCGCGTATCATACATGGCCTTTCCGAAACATGGGGGGCATGTGAAAAGATTTTGTGGCAACCTCAAATAGTATCATCCATAGGCATCTCTCCCGATGGCTCCCGTATTGTATCAGGGGCATGGGACTCTACTGTCCGGATCTGGGATGCAACAAGCGGAGAAATGGAGCGAGTACTACCGGGGCATTCGGGCAATGTGGAATCTGTGTGCTTCGGCGAGCCTTCCGTCATCTCTGCAGCAGCTGGCGATACTGTTCGGATCTGGGATATACAGACAGGGGAGAACAAGCAAGAGCTAACAGGGCATGGAGGGCGTGTGCGGTGCGCGTGTTTTTCTCAAGATGGGTTGCGAATTGCCTCCGGCGGTGATGATGAAACCATTAGGATCTGGGATGCTGGAACAGGGATGACGGAACAAATTCTGACTGGACATTCAGGCAGTGTGCGGTCCATATGTTTCTCTCCGGACGGGTCCTGCATTGCTTCTGGTGGAGATGATACGGCTCTTCGAATCTGGGATATATCGACTGGAAATGCTCGGGTGATACAGGTCCTGACTGGGCATTCAGCGGGCATTCACTCTGTTTGTTACTTACCTTCTGGAACTCGCGTGGTATCTGCCGGCGCTGACAGCAGTATTCGCATCTGGGATACGGCGGTCGACAAACAAAAAGATGTAGTGCTGATGGGGCATTCAGGCTATGTGCGTTCCGTGAGCGCCTCAGCAGATGAATCTCACATTGTTTCTGGTGGTTTCGATTCTGTTGTTCGGGTCTGGGATGTAGCATCCGGAACCGTCACACATGTCCTGGAGGGGCATGGAGATCCTGTAATGTCGGTATGCTTTTCCGCCGATGGATCTCGGGTCATCTCTGGTGGGTACGATAAGACTATTCGGATCTGGGATACCACAATGGCGGACACCAAGCAAGTAGTTGCAAACCACCGCAGTTTGACATCACTAGTGCGCTTTTCTCCAGATGGCTCTCTCATTGTTTCATGGGGATCTGATACCACTCTCCATGTCTGGGACACGGTTACAGGTCAGATGGTATGTTCCTTATTGTCCAATGGTGGGTGGATTGCACCTTTGGGCAATTCATTAATGTATTCACCCTTCCTTCCACAGAGTCATTCGTCTTTGACAATGGTACAAATGTTGCCAATAATGCGGGTGAGCCTGTGATATCCTCACCCGCAGTTGAAGTTGCATCTTCCACCCCATTACAATATGTGCTCTCCTCTGACCAGACTGCTATTGAACGAGGGAATCCTGAGATTGAGGATACCCAAAGCATTCTTTGGATCTCACCCACACATCGTGCGATATCGGATATAGCACAGTATGGTTCTAAGGTCTGCTTTGGACACCGGCATGGCCGTATTACAATCATTGATTTAGGAGGTACATAATTTTTAGTTAATTACGTATAATTACTATGTGGGATCATTCATTGATGCTTGGGTCGCAGGTATCATGTGTGGACATTCAAAAGGTTAATGGCAGCTACAGATGACATAGTAAAGGTTTGGGACTCGGGAGCGGCTTATTGTGGCTGTGCGGCTACATGATTACAGAAATTAAAGTCATTAGGGTCGTCATTTGCACTGGAAAATCTCGGTTTTGGTTCCGAACGTCCGAGCGGTCCGAATTAGTCCTGGCAACCAAACAATACGGACCAAGTGGCAGGCCTGTATGGTAGGCGGGTTGTCCGCCAAGGGGGTGGCAGGATGGGAATCCCGAACCAGACGTAGGGGGGAGGTTGTCTTGCCGGAGGCTGAATTTTTTTGACCATGGTGAAAATGATGCCAATAGGCGTCGTTCAGTGCTATGTAGTTTGTCATGGTCAGGGTCCTGGAACAGCCAAATAGCATATATTATATATAAATTCAAAGTTAAAATGACTCTTGTAAGTACACTAGGACTTATTCTACGCAGTGAGGATGCTGCCAACACATACTAATAACTAATGGAAATTTGAACGGATGTCCTAGGCAACATCACTGTTCTTAACAGGCCAGAGGTCTTATTGGGTTCGATTCCCGCGCCATCGATATGAATGTATTCGTACTTCGAGATGTTGTCATCCCTGTGTTAGCTGCTGTCGGCTCGTCATCCTGGCTAGTTGTATTGTCGTGGATGCATCGACAATGCTCGCGGTGGTGCCTGTCTCACGGCCCTGGCGTCGTCTTTGTCGTCGTGTGCCACAGGGCTATTAGCACCCTGGTGGTTCCATGGGTGTAGGCAGTGAGTATCCCACTCCACAGGCCCGGGCCTCCGAGAACCCTCCCATCGTATTTCCTGTTTAGACAGGGAGAAGGCATGGTGGGTGTTAATCGTCGTGGGTAACAGCAGCTTGTAACCTACAAAAACAAAACATTGTAGTTAGTTAAAAAAGCCGGTGAATCGAAAAACTTATTATGTATTGGCATCTCGAATGGGGTTTTCTATTCATCAAAAGGGCGCGGAAGTGGTTGAAATGGCCAGTTACAAAGAAGATGGGATGGATGGTATGATGGTGAGAGAGAAGGTGAACCACGTCGTCGGTGGAAGGATGATAGCGGTGGGAAATATTCATTGTTTAAACAGCACGTGATCAAAACATACCATATATGGCAGGAGGGGTCTGCCAAGCTGCGAAAAACAAGAACCGACCGACGTCATATGAAAAATTCCCGTCCCGGAGGTTACTCATCTGAAGCAAGCTCGATCTGGACACAAATAGTTGCAAAGATAAACAGCTTCCCCAGTCTCAGACATTTGTTGATCAAAGGCATCCCAGTCACCATGGGGGGCGAAGGACCATATGTGCGGTTCAACCCATCTTATCGCTTAACATCCTGGGCAGATCGGACTGGATTGACCAATCCGAATGGCGCGGAACTGGAGGCTGCGTACAGTCGTGCTCATGATTTTTTGAGGGAGAAGAAGAGGGAACTAGTGGATGTCCACAGTTGGAGTGCTCAGCCAGAGGATGATGCTGTGCGTAACCGTCATCATGGGATCGTGGATTCTCATAACTGGCGGTCAACTTTGCGATGCAGACTTTATTCATCCTGAATGGGACAGTCAGCTCGTATGGACGATACAGGGACGTTCAGGTCCGCCTTCCCCTATCGTTCGCATCATTCCTCGATGAAACCAAGAATGAAATGTGGAGTCAAATGTTCCAGGATGGATGTCTTTTCGACGCCCGGCGTCAAAACCGGAACAGTCACACTCTCTTCATTGATTCCCTCACACCCATCTCCGATATCTTTTACCTACTGCAAATCCTCGCCCCTGGCATGCTTCTTATTGTTCGTATGGACGAGATTGATGACATCGGTGAGGAAGAGACGGCTCGGGCACTCCCATCAGCAGAGTGGGTTAAGGGTCACGAAGCAATCCTCCAGAAAGTGTTGGGGAACAAACAGAATTACCAGTTACTTATCGATGTCGCCGCGGATCTCTCCAAGGGTTTCCAGACTGATTGGACTCGTTTTCCCTCGTATGACCCCTCAGATGACGACGATTTTTACTACACCAATTCATGGGGGGTGAGAGAACCGTTGGATTACCAGGCGTGTGGATCAGATTGTGGGTACTGTGGTCGTTGTGAATATTAATACTGATGGGGGAGTTACAAATCACGCATCATAGTGGTCCTTGTACTTGTATCGTAGCAGCGCGAGCACCAATCCCCGACCTTAAAAGTAGTGATGGTTGCAGTCAAATTTGTAGCATTATGGTAATTGTGCAAACAATTGTAGATAATCTCATCATCAGGAAGAGTAGGCCAATTTTCAGTAATAAGCTTTTGAGAAGTAATTACTTATAGGATGTGGCAAGTTCTTGTTGAACATTCCCAGTCAAAACCGGATCTGACTAGAGATTGTTAGATCGAATTAGAACCGAAAAAAACTAGTATACTGATGTAAATATATGTAAATGACTACAATTTTGTATATATCAAGGAATGAGACAATTCTCAGAATTTTTTGAACATCTCCATTGGGTCAAACTGGTGAAATTTGGTGAAATCTAGTCAGACCGGGTCAGATGTTTTTAGATATGTATATGTAGGACTAAAATGGAACCATTCTGTACCATATCAAGTGTCAATTTTGCTCTATTCCAATCAATAATAATCGATACCAATCAATCTCTCGAGCCAAAACATAGACATTTGTATTGCAGAAACTGGTAGAAACATATAGAAATTACGCACTAATTACAACGCAAACCTGGGAAGCTTGCAGCACCCCCGCCTTTTCAAATTCACTGGCAAGCATGGATATTGCATGAATACGTGAATGCATAAATGTCGAAAGCATTGAATATTGAGAATATTGAGATCTTGAAATGTTGACGCATCTTTGACATCAACACGTCAACATCAACGTGGCATTGGCAGTGCGTGCATGTGGACTGTTCGTCTGGGTGTGTGATCAGACCGACACCCCAGCTTTCTGTGATAAAAAAATGTTAGGACTGTGTCGCTCAGATATGGATGGCTTACCACAGAAACTTCACAATCCTTCCAGAACTGTTGTGGACAATGAATATTGCAAAACTAAAGAATATGCAGGTGACACTATGAGGTGCCCAGGGTAGGAAAACTATCCCACATTTCATACCTTTTAATAGTGTAAAATGATATATCTATGGTATAGTTTTCATGTATTGATAAACCCCAAAATGGGATAAGTTTCATCAGAAGTTGGCATGAACATCTACCACTAAGAGGAGTGAAAAAGAAAGTTTTTTCTTACTTGTAAGGGATGAGTTGATGGGATGCATTCCTCCCATATTTTAACCTGAGTCCATACCACAAAATGGGATGGTTTTCATCTTTATATAGGCAAAATAACACTCCTCTACCTGGGCTGAATTTCATCAACTTTCCAGGGGTTTAAGAGGAATGAGAGAACCTGCCTACAATGTATTTTCATTCCATTAGGGATGTTGGCTGGATAAATTTCTCCTTTTTACAAAGGAATTTTCAGACCATTGATAGAATAGTTTCATCATGTATCAGAATAAATTTCAAGCCACTAAAATACAAAATCTACTTGAAAGAAGTGAAAAAATCCCCCAGACCCCTGATGCCTCATTGTTCACCTGTTGTCCCATCATGTCCCCATTGTCATTGTCCCTGTCCCTGTCCCCCTTGCCATGTTGTCTCTGCCTCCTACGCACCAGCCTTACTCCCTATGAGCAGTGGCCTGGTCATCTTGGTGGTGGTGCTAGGTGCCAGGTTGCACTTGTTGTCAGAGGATCCACCCACGATCCACCCCATGAGCAGTTGCTTGTGGATGTGAGGTGGGTGCTGGTTCATCGTGCCCTGGGGAAGGTTGTGGGGGTTCATCAGCGTGAGGCAGCGGGTAAAAGAGGGGTGGGGTGTGTACCTGCCCTATATGTGCCTCTGAGCACTGTCCCCTCCTGTCACCATCTGTTCCCTGCTCCACCCCTCTCATTTCCTCCTTCGTTCATCACCTGGGGTGTGGGGTGCCTGTTTTTGGGGTGGTTCCTCGAGTTTTTTCCCTAAAAAATCAATTAATCTAATGGTTAGTATGATTGAATAAGAAAGAAAAAAAAGAAAAAAACTTACATACCCCAAACAATGATTATTTATTAGTACAATTGAATAAGAAAGAAAGAAAGAAAGAAAAACTTATGGGGAAATGACAATATGTGTCACATATCATCATTTTGGTCATTGTGGGGCTCATTTGCAGGTTTTGTTGTCATGCCCCCTTGTTGTCATGTCATCTGGGGTGTGCATGCATTGTGCGTTGTGCATCATAAGTCAACAGCTGTTGTTGTCCTGATCCATTATCCACCCTGCGAGCAGATGCTCGCAGCGGTGGCATGTGGGTGTGCTGTTTTGGTGCCATCTTGTGGTAAATAATGTAGATAGAACCTAAAAAGAGCAAATGAAAACATTAGTTGAAAACAAAGAAAAGAACTTCAAAAAAAAAAAAAACCTATGGCCCAAACAATGTCCATTGTTGTTTGGGCCTGATATGAGAAGGAAGGCAGCATTGGTCAATAGTGTTCAGTGGTGGATGTTGATGTGACATGATGTTGATGTTCAACATTCATCATGTGATGTGTTGAGGGTGGGCTGAAATGACTTATGGGTAAACAATTACAACACAGATGAAAATTCCCCTTTCTTGGGATGAAAAAACTCCTAAAATTTGTAATCATGAAGTGTGAAATTTATCCTCCCATTCTGACTGAAAAAAAAAAACATACCTGCCAGTGGAAGGAAATCTCCTTTTTAATATTTAAATGGATGGAATCCATACCATGTGACTGGTTGCATGAGGGCAGGTTGGAATGACTTAATTCTTGTACAATGCATAGATGCCAACAAGATGAAATCCAGCCTGCTGTGGTATGAAATATTGTAATTCTGAGAGATTGCCTACAAAAAAATTCTTTAGGGCATGAAACATAAACAGTCAATTCAGTCACTGAAAACACCTCATAATGGTATGAAATTTTCATTCTATCTCAGGCTGAAAAACACACCCCTGTAATCCACATCTCTGAGGCAGGACATATTATCCCATAGATTGTTGAAAAACTGGATGAAAATTCATATGTTAGATGGTTGAAATTTCATGCCCTCATCTTGGATTAAAATCATCCCCTGTATTTCATTCCCTTGTAAAATGAAAATCCATCCCATTAGGTTCAGAATTTTTTGTAGGGTAACACATATGAACTCCATCCCTTGGATGGCTGGAATATAGGGGATGAAAATTCATCCCAAATTCATCCACCATTAATTCAGCCATTTATGTTAGGAAATTCACGTTTCAGCATTTAAATGGCTGAAATTCATATCCTGCTGGTTTCACAGTGATGGGAATGGGGACCAGGATGACATGACAAGGACAATGGGGTAGTGATGTGCAGGGCCCGGCTCGGCTCAAAAGCCCCGGCTTAGGCTCGGCTTGATACGGCTCAGGCTTAGAACAATAGTAGGCCAGGCCCTAGTAGAGGGCTCAGGCCCGGCTCAGGCCCAGGCTGTGGCTTGTTAGACAGAATCATCGTAAATTGACCCAGGCAGTCACCTACACTATGTCTTGCACAAATACATCGTCGTTGTCATGATCCACAAAGCCCTCGTCATCAACAAGATCTTCAACCATTCCATCCCAACCTGCCTTATCTGTGTTATCTTCAACAACTTCCTCGACATCAATCAAACGAGCATGACAACCGAAGCTTGTAGGAAGCTGATTGCACTCACGAGCATATGCAACAGTTTCGATAATTCTTGCCCTTGTTCTGATATGACTGCAAGAAGAAATGATCTACATCGCGACTACGATCTTTGAGAGCAGTCTTCGGGACTTCAGGGACAGCTTGAACATCGATATCAGCAAGGAAGCCATCTA